>JADRCD010207921.1:1525-15787 GCA_019843815.1 Montemys delectorum | reverse complement strand
CATCTGTTGATATCTGGTAGTAGATATTCTTGCTATCTCTGGCTGGAGATTGTTCCTCCTGTGGGTCTGTAAGCTTGTGTCAGCACCTCTGGGAGATCAGCTAGCCTCAGATAAGATCTGTGTGTAGTGGGCTGTGGATCAGTCATCTCTCCTGAGTCCTGGGGTCAGACCAAACCCTGGAGACAGGCTCTCCACTTGCAGGGAAGTCTTAGAGAGGGCTATGGATCTGCAGTACCTCCTCCTAGGTTAAGAGGGAAGTAGAAAGGATCCTGCACTGGCTCCCCTGCTGCTTCTGAGGCCTGTGCCTCCTAGCTAGTCCTGCCTTAGAAGGTCACTGGAGAGAAAATGGAGATCTCACCTGAGTCTCTGGGTTGGAGCACTCCCCAAAGGCAAGCTCTTTGCTTGTAGGGAAGGGACAGAGAGGGTTGTGGATCTGCAAAACCTCCTCCTAGGTGAGGAGGGAGGTATAAAGGATCCTGTGCTTCTGAGGACTGTGCCTCCTGGTTGGTCCAGCCTCCTCTTAGGTGAAGACAGATGTAGAAAGGATCCTGCCATGCAGCACTTTTTCATGTACATATTGAACATAGATTAGGGTATGAGCAAAACTGTAGGCTCTGAACATCTAGAGAGCATCAAAACATGTAGTTACTGTTAACAATGTATTTTAATCTAGGCAAGACATTCTCTGTTTAAATTTTATTTTATGTGCATAGGAATATTTTCCTTGTATATCACTGTAATACATATATGCCTGGTGCCTGTGCAGGCCAGAAGAGGGTATCATATCCCCAGAAACTAGTGTTATAGGCAGTCATTAACCAACAGCATATTGGTGCCTGGAATTAAATGTGAGTCCTCAGGAAGAACAGCAAGTGCTCTTAACTCCAGCCCCATTTAAGATGGCTCTTATGAAAACCAAGTATAAGTGAGTTGTTCAAGTAGGAATAAGAAAAGTTTGAGAATATTCCATAGGAAATCAATCACAGAAATAATAGAGTAGGAAGGCAGTGAGAGCATAAGGGATTCTGCAGATGCATGCAATGGGTTAAATATATTACATACGGCTAGGAGTTAATGTTAAAACTACTGCAGTCTTAGGGGGATATGATGTGCAAGATCATAAGTGGTTTTATACACATTCCCCTTTCTAGTAAGATTAAATGTTAAACTTGGATATTCCACAAAAATAAACCAGTATAAGAATATTCATTTTAAGAAACATGATATTGTCTTAGTTCTTTTAAATGACTCTGTTTTATCCTAGAAAATCTCTGGACTATCTATCTGTCTGGTCCATGGGAGATCTTGGGTCAATTATCTTATTTCAGTGAACCTCACCACTCTCATATAAGTAAGTGAAGCTGGAGTTAGATAGTCTTTCATATCTTGTGTTATTCTTGAGAATCTTTACAAAAAGGCATTCTCTTTCTTTGGGGACAGACCAGGTATCAGGAAACTCTGATTGATCCCCATCTTGGTTCATGTATGTATCCTTAACCTTGTCTCATTTTGCTTGGCACATGTAATTCAACCATGCTGCCAGGACAGAGGACACAGAAAAGGGAAATGACCTATCCTGGTCTGGTGTAAAATTTTAAAACTCTTTGCATTTTACTAACATGTGCCAAAGAGTTTTAATAAAGAAGGGGTTTCATGAGGTCACTGGAAAAGGCTCCAACAAAACATTTTCTAAGAACAGCCATGTAGAATAAGGGGACAGTGGATTGCATAAAAGGAAAGAGGAACAGAAATGAAGACTCACATTTCTAGAGGAGAAACAGTGTAATTGAGCATTCTCTGCACAGATTTAGCCCATGATAAATTTGTATTATTGAGAAACCATCAAAACCAGCAATGTTGGGCATGAGCTGCAAAGCTCATAATGAAAAGAAAGCATTTAGTTTTTAGTTCTTCAAAATTAATGATCTGAGAGAAAGAACCTTCTGGAAGTGGTAGAGAGCAAAACTTCTCTACAATGATGAGCTTTCCTGTAGATCAGCCTTACCAAGGCCAGTTACTACCTTTAGGACTAAGAAAGTGAAAATGGACTGATAACATGATACAGAGTTCTCACTATTAAATGCACACACACACACACACACACACACACACACACACACACACACAGAGAGAAAGAGAGAGAGAGAGAGAGAGAGAGAGAGAGAGAGAGAGAGAGACAGTGAAAAAGAACAAAAGAACAATTACATATAAGTATATACAAGCATTTATATACACACATATTTATATATTTATGTGTGTATATAAATGTACACATAAACACATAAGCCTGGAGAGATAGAGATACAGTGTGAGGGATAAAGAGAGAGACAGAGAGAGAAATAACCCAGTGGATGACATGGAACTTCTGAAACTCCTAAGAAAACAGAATGCTGGGGGGATCTTTTGTTTAATGGTTGGTTTTTGATTGTTTTTATTGATACAAAGTGTATTGCCCTTGTTTTTGATCTAAGGAGGTCAAACACAGGGGAACTCTCAGTTGACATCTACATGGGGGCTGGCTGTCAGGACGAAATGACTATGACACTAGAGTTTGAAACTTTCAGTATTTTTTGTTAATCTCATATGACAAATTTTTTCAAATTCCAGTCAGTATTAAAGATGCATAAGTGCTAAGAGACCATCAAAGGGAGAGACGGAAGACTGTAGGCAACATGACTGTCTGCACACAGCATCTTAAGGGCTCTCCAAAATAAACACAAAGAACCAATAATGAGTCCATCCACAATACAGGGAACAGGACAAACATACAAGAGTAAATCAATAAGAGGTCAATATGCTAGCACTAAACTGTGAACACTCTGGCTAAGAGCCCATTGTAATCTATAAGCTCAAGAAACAAAGTAAGTGACAATTAAGAATAACTAAAAGTCTGAAATATGCATGCTGACAACCTACAGTGTTGATGAATGAAGCAAAAAGATACATATTGAAAGTCACAATGTGATGAAGCTTTCTCTTCTTCCCAAACCAATATCTTAGTTTACTACAATGCATGCCAAAGCACTACCAAAATATTTAGTAGAGTTAACCTCAACTACGCTAGGTTCCATATGGAAATCCAGAGAGAATAAGATAGATAAATCTATTTTGAAAGAGCACAAGACAGCAGCAGGAGCAGACTATGTATGTTGGTGAGGGATGGGCACAGATGTCAAAGGGATAAAATGGAGGATTCAGGACTAGCCCTACACTAAAATGGACAACTGATTTTTGTCTAGTACAAAAATAAAATGTAATGAAAAGATTCTCCCCCAGAATAGAGAGAATGAGAAAGAATCAATGGCAATCCATTATTGTAGCATAGACGAGTTGCTAGTATGTATGTGTGTGTGTGTGTGTGTGTGCACATATACTAGTGTATATACATATACCAGAATATGTAAACAACTCTCAAAGTAAAAAAATGAAATACTTTCAGTAGAACATGGCCAAAAGGCATGAGCAGACATCATACTTAAAGGAATATGTTTATGGCAAAAAGGCCTAAGAAGTCTTGGTACACAGCACAGTTGTAAAATATTTTCTTGGTCAGTGTGAGGGTGTGGGTGAGAGCCTTAACACTGCAGAACAGACAAAGAAAATAAACCAAAAGGAAAAACAGCACATAAAGAAGATGAGTCTCATAATAGATATAACTCAATTTTACTTATATTCATTTCTGTGAGCGTGGGCACATGCGTCCTACCTCGTATGTGTGGAAATTAGAGGACAGCTTTGCTAGTCTGTAATCGTCTTCCACATTGGCCTAGATTCCAGGGATAGTATTCTGTCTCTCAGGCTTATATAGCAAACACCTTTACCTGCTCAGCTATACCTTAGGACCCATAAAGCAACTCAAAACTATAAAGAGATGTTTTCACATGTCTGTCCCTAAAATTGAAAAAAAATGGGACTAGAAAATGCAGCTGAATAGGTGGAAAGAGGTGCTCTCTTCTCTTGTACGTGTCAGATGTGGAGTGGTATAGCCACTTTGAGAATCAGCCTAGCACAAGTGCTTTTCTACTCTAGGGCACTTCTTTCATATACATAAAAATGGATGCACACAGCAGAGCTTGTATAAGGACATTTATGTCAGTTTGAGATTTTAAAGCCCAAAGACAATATTACTGAGCTGACAAAAATTATGAACATTGTAGGTACATTAATATTGGTTAGGATGAAGGTGAACAGAAAGGAGTGGTTATAAGAGGGCAATGGGAGGGATGCTTGCATTCTCAGAATGCCCTGTGCTATGGCTGTATCAAATGCCAGCATCCTCTTGGTGGTACAGGTAGTTTGGAGTTTCTATGGAACTATACACTATCAAGGTTCTTTAGGGCAACTACATGTAGTCTAAGAAAGAAAAAGAACAAAACCAAATCTTTGACTTGGATATAAATCAAAACCAGAAACAAATATAGTGATAGGAAATGAGAGAAGTCTAAAGGTTGTAGATTAGAGGATTTTAACATTTCTTTCCTGATAATCATAATTGCACCCTGATTTGAAACATTCTGGGTGGAAGCTACATGATTTTTTAAAAAGTGTGCAGCTTTTCAGCTTTCTGTGAGTTTAACATTATTGTAAAATAAAAGTAGAAGAAAGGTCAAATATCTTTGGAGTATAATTTGTGTTAGGCAAGTTGATGAGAAAAATAGATTTGTTTTATCTTGCTAGATTAAGTCTGATGTTTTTGTTTTTATTGTTTTCAGTGTGGTAGGTATACTGGCAGAGAAGGTGAGTGACCATGGAGGCTATTTAAGCTTTTATTTTTATTTTGTTTCATATATATGTATACACACACATGTGTGTGTATGGTTTCATTTTATCATATATATGATATGATGATATGTTTTATATAATATATATGATATGAGTTATATATCATATGTTTTGAAACAACTTAGACATATAAGTTCACAAACATTTTGACTCTCAAGACCAGCTGCAATGTGCTTCCTTTCCTAACTGTTTGAATGATTGTCCTTTTTTTTTTCAAAGGAAAATCTTTTAACCATGTAGGTGGCTACTGTGACAGGAGAAGGTGGTGGCTTCACAGTATATAGTGGCCTGACAGTAGGATATTGGGTCCTTCCACCTGTCTTCTCTCCACTTTGGTTTCTTTTACTTCCCCACTCTGCTTCTCAATTTAGGGCAACAGCAGCCAAAGCTACTCCATCTCCAGCAGCAGTCAGAGCAGCATAAATATTAGTGATAATTGTATGGTACGGTAATTGCAAATAGCAGTGATTAATTTTTATAATAATAGCTACCCTAAGAACAATTGATGTCTCTTCCAGTCATGGCCAGGTTTCCCATGAGAAAGCTTTGAAATGGTTATTATTATTAGTTTCAGCTTTAGCGAGAAAAAGGACGATGAAAAGAATGGTGATTACTTTGGACTTGTCAGTACCGGTTCTTTATTAGTGGGAGGAGCAAGAGCATCCATGTTGCTGCATATAAAAGGAATCATCTTGCTCACTAGAAAAATCAGCCTGATGCAGAAGGTAGAAAGAGCCACCATGTTCTTAGTGTTGTTCCCAGAAGAATGGCCACAAATGTCTTTAAAACTGAGATGACCAATTGTAGGATATTCTTACCAATATGGTAAATTCCTATTCAGTACTCTGGAATTTATTTTTGAAATCTTTACAATGTAGCTATCTAAGTAACTACTACATTTAATGCATGCTAATGGGTAGGAATATGAGGCAGTAAATTGCCTCATTTAGACCACTGAAGAAGTCAGTGTTGGACTTGGAATTTAAAATTTAAGTAGCCATACATACTGTTTTTACCATCCAATTAAGAAAGTGGACTAAAATTTCTGGGCTAGTTTTCCCTTCTGCCATTCTCCTCTCTCCTTCTTGGCCAATCCTGTGTTTGCCAATACCACATACACATTGTATCATCCTGGCTTCAGTACTCATTTAAAGTATCTTAATTTGTAAGCCAACTTAATTGTGCTAAAAATATCAGAATTTGTTGCTCATGACTCTAAACAGGAGGATACAATTCATAAATTAACAAACTATGATCGAATCTTATTAATGAAGTGAATTATTGAATTTTCAGTGGTATGTGCTTGGATATAGAAACCAAGCATTAGAAATTGTAAAAGTAACCTTTATTTGCCAGATATAACTGTAATATCAGGTTTAATGCTGAAATAAGCTTACCCTTTCTAGTTCCTTCTGAACTCTGGCTGGTTGGTTCAACTCAACTCTTCTGGCTGAAACTTCTCTTTAAGCTGATTAACTCAATCTGGCTTCTCTTATCTTCTGACTGAATTTCTCTACTTGGCAATCTGTTCTAATCTTCTGGCTCCTTCTCATTCTGTAGCTTGTTCTTTCTTTACCTGCAACCCATCTCTATAAAACTGTCTTGGTAGAATTGCCTCCTCTGCATGAACTCCACTCCACTCCACTCCACTCCACTCCACTCCACTCCACTCCACTCCACTCTACTCCACTCTACTCCACTCCACTCCACTGCCCGTACTCTTAAGCTGCTGTTCTTGTGAGAGTTGGTCATTTCCTATCTTTAACTCATTCTGTAAAATCTTTTTCTGATTTGTCATTTTGTCTATCCCTCAATTAGATGTCACTTTCTGTCTTAGTTAGTTTTACTGGTAAACAGACACCATGATCAAGGCAACTTTTATAAGGATGACATATAATTGGGGATGGCTTACAGTTTCAGAGGTTCAGTCCAGAATCATGAATGTAGGAATATGGTAGATCAAGGCAGATGTGAGGAGGTGAGCTGAGAGATCCACATCTTGTTCCAAAGGCAGCTAGCAGAAGACTTGCTTCCAGGCAGTTAGGATGAAAGTATTCAAGCCCATACCCACAATGACACACCTACTCCAACAAGGCTACACCTCCTAATAGTGCCACTCCATGGGCCAAGCATATACCAATCATCACACTTTCAAGCATGGCTGTTTCCCTCTATAAACTAATTTTACTTTCATTGTTTAGGATTAAAGGTATGCACTGAGGGCATGTTTATATTCTAGCCAGAGGGATTAAAGGTGTGTCATTCCAGCCAGATTACACAGACCTAGATCTTTGGATATAATCCCTTCAAGAACAGCCATGTTGCTGGATTATAATTTGTCTACAAGAAATAAAAAAATTTAAATGTTTAGTGTGTATTACCTTCTGTTTATCCTAATATTTATGCTTCGAAATAGAAAAATACTCAGAAATGAAGCTGATCATGTTCTTTTTCCTCCAGGTTCTTTGAGACTCAAGATGTCATAGAGATTAATGCTTATCACTATGTCCCTTGTCCATCCCTCAACCTCAGCAGCTAGTACAGTGTCTAGTACAACACTTGCAACATGGAGCTGAGGTTATATTTCTTTTGTATTCTGTCTTGTAGCCCAAGCTAGCATAGAACTTGCCATCCTCCAGACAGAGCCTTCTTAGTCTGGCTATAATTATAGGCATGATTCACTGTTACTAACTTAGTCTTAATAAATATTAAATGAGCAAATTAATGGATTGTGGCCATATTATCCCCATTTGTTTCAAGATTACTGATACTTAATTTCTTGGCTGCCATATTAATCTTATAGAACTATGCACCCTTGAAGAAAGGGTTTGACTTCTATAAATTACATAGCATTGCATTTCACAGCAGATATTTGTTATTTCACAATTTCTTAGTATGAAGACCATTAATGGTCCTTCTGAGGGGAAGGGTCAAGTTATGAAGAAGAGACTCTGTGGGAAGAGGAAGGACAAAGGAAAGGAAAATGCGAGAGATATGATCAAATGATCAAAGTACACACACACATGTATATATATATGTGTGTGTGTGTGTGTGTGTATACATATATATATGCACATGTCAGAGAGCACACATATATGTTAAACTTTAACAAATAAATACATTTTCAAAAGTAAATCTTTATGGTTCAGGCTTAGGGTTTTCTGCCAAGGGTCAGGGAAGATGCACAAAACTCCAGTTTTGCTAAGGCTCAGATGGAGCTAGAGGCTCCACCTCCATCCAGTTCACGTGGGTAAATAAGTTCCTTGCTTCTGCTTCTGTTTGATAATACTCCAGCTCTATACCAAACAGGATACTATAAATCACAGCATGCCTTTTTCTGTGATTAAGTAAGCTGGAAAAGGTAGTGGTCTTGAGTAACTAGTAAGTAATACAAAATAGTACCATCAATTTTTCATTACATAATCTTGACAAATTGAGTCTATGTATTGGTCTTAAAACTGATGATTGAACAATGGGTGGGGTAGGCACTATATAAGAATTTGGGTATCCTGAAGCATCTTGAAATCTAGCTCCCATAAAATACTGACGAGTCATTTCAGACTATTTCCTACATCAAGGATATGTGGCATGTTGCTATTAAATTAGTTTTGGGTGAGAATGATACTCTTTTAAAGGAACAGAATCATTTTCTGTTTGAGAATCTGTAATCAAATTTATATGTAACATACTCAAAGTATTTAACCACTAATCTTAAATATGAGATTGAAGAGAGTCAAGGGCAATTAATAAAGAAACAAACAAAATGAGTCTAATATTGAGCTAGAGGGATGGTTCAGTGGTTAAGGATACTTACTGTTCTTGTAGAAGGCCTGAGTTTACTTTCAAATACCTACATGGGATGGTTCACAATGTCTAGTAACTCCAGCTCTAGGATCCTGACATTCTCTTCTGAATTCTATAGACACTGCACTAACACACACACACACACACACACACACACACACACACAGAGAGAGAGAGAAGGGGAAAGAGAGAGACAGGGGAGAGGGAGAGGGGAGAGAGAGAGAAAAAAATAAAGTATTTTTAGAAATAAAGGTAATGCTGAGACTTGTCATGCAGTGATAAAAAGCAACTGAAAGAGAGCAGAATACTTATTAACCATCCAAGCTTTTCTTTCCTTTGAGTAGAAACATTTTCCACTTCCATCAACAGTTGAGACGACTAGCTCACCAGTGTAAAACAGGTTGTTAGGATATTTGATACATTAATAGGGTGAGTATATAATTTATTGTACAAACCAGGACACTATTTAGAGTAAACAGGAGTGCTATTAAAAATGCCAAGGTAACAGGCAGAAATTGAGACTGTATGAGACCATCTTAAGCATACGCTCACCCTGTAAATTAGAGTCATTTATTTTGGGCCACTTTTACTATGAGGGACTTAGAACAGTGAGTTTGTTAAACAGTCCCCTCAAAGCTTGCTTTTTATGTTCTCCACATGACTGTCTTATCTAGAAAAAAATAAGAGAGCATGGAGTGAAGCAGGCAGCACATCATCTCTCTCCTGACAAAGGATACCCTTTTGGTGGAGGATTGATTTGTAAAGATGTTGTCTAAGAATTCGGGATGCTTTCAAGGAAATTACCTATCATTAGGGATTTGAGCAAATCCTCTACTGTAGTTTTCCTTATATGAGTTGCACATAGGTCTGTTTAATTTTGCAAAATTTCTTTTCATATGCTTCTAATTAAAATATCTTTTGAGTCCATCATGTTGTGTTCAAGTTAATTGAATAGAACAAAATTTAATGGCTCTCTATTAGATTTTTCTGGTTAATGTCATAGGCATCCATTGATTTTTTTTTTAATTAGAGATTTTTGTTAATGTGCTTTCTCAAATTAAACTCTGCCTAATAACCAGCATTTCTCTGTAACTTCTTAGGATACTTGCTGCAAATCTGGCAAGACTCCATGAAGGTATTTTGGGGAATGTGCCTTCTCAATATCAGTTTCCTATGGAAGTCTAAAATGAAATTAGAATTCCTCCTGATAAACTTTGTTACTCTGTGGCTTTTTTCTTCTCTAACAAATAATCACAAAACACATAGAGATAAAGTGTATAAATAGTAACATTCAATTGTACCCAAATATCGACTATCAGGCCTCATGTATAGGAGCCCAGGAGAGTTGTCACAACTCTGAGTAGAAAGGCACACTCCTCATTTTCTTTAGCTATATTGATAATAAGAGCATCATTGGCCAGCATAGAGTTTGTCAGGACTAAAATTAAAAGAAAAATATATTTAGGAATATTAAGTTATAGCCTGTCCCATGATTTTTCTCTCTTCAGTTTCTGAAAAGCAAAAGAAAAGAAGCTCTGAATTAGTCCTAGAGAAGAATTCTGCTTGGTTTTCATTTTCCTTCCCTTTCTGGGGTGTACAACAGTTCAGGTCTCACCAGTTTTAAAGACATACACTCATAAAGAAATTATGGCATATTTTTCTAGTGTAACCAGCTTCTTTCCAGGAAAACATATAAAATTCATTCTGGACTTGAGATTCTTTTGTTCAAAGAGAGGCCTAGAGGATGCTCATAGGTAAATTCTCTGGTCCTGAAGATGACAAAGCTAAAACCCGCAGGGAAGGGGAACGGAAAGAGATAGGTATGTAGAATGATTGGCTGTGGAGTCCTCAGAGCAATACCCATCCTCAACTACTACTTCACATAACAGGGAATGATAGAGGTCTCCAGGGACATAACATCCTCACAGGACCAGCTTGTGGGAGAACTTTAGTTATTGCAAGTCATAATCAACTAGTCCCTTTTATTAGGCAACCAGTTAACCTTTTATCATTACATAGCCTTCTCACCTTCATTCAAGGAGAAAAATACTCACCAAATTCCTTCCATTCCTTTGAATCATCTTCAGAGAACAGAATCTAAGCTACTAGTGACAAAGCAGAGCCTATTCTGCATCACATCTTGCCCACAAAGACAGAAATCCTTCCATTTATTTCTTTCAGACTGTACACTCCCTCTCAATGTATCTACTTGTTTTATATACTGGACCTCTATAAAGATTGCCCTGAAAGTTGTAGGGAGCCAAGTAAGCTCTGAGTGAATGTGTAAAATGTGAATGAATGTGTGCTGTTGGCATAGTCACACCAAACACCAATAATGTCTCAGACACACAGGAAATTGGCAAAGCCTTCCCCACACATCAGGATCAGAGGAGTGGGAATATTTCCTCCTATCCTAATATGAATGTTGGGCAGTGCATATGAAAACTAGCCAATGCTACTTGTCTTCCCAGATGTTTACAGTCGGAGACTGTTCACCTATAGAGTTACTAGTTACTCCCTCTCCCTCTGCTGTACGTGATGAACAGCTGAGGTTGAGGTTGAGGGTTGGTAGTGTACTTGAAGTACCTCCCTCTAAGCATGAACATCTTGCCTGATCCTGACTTTCTGTGCATTATGTCTCTCTCTCTCTCTCTCTCTCTCTCTCTCTCTCTCTCATTTCTCTGTGTCTGTTATTTATGTCTTCTCTGTCCCTAGTCAAGTCAAGGTGGCAGCAAGACCCATGGGACAATGCAGAAAATCCTACTGAAAGGTTTCTCCCTCAGATCTCTGTATCTGAATACTGGAAATGTTTTCAATAAAAAGGATGAAAGTTAGTGCTTAACCATATCTTGTCCTTAGTTATTTTTTTTAGCTATTTTCTGTAACTATAAGGAAAATAATACTTTAGAAGTACATTTATTCAACTCATTCTTACGTTTTATGTTAGTGTCATCTCACGTAACTCTTACCTTTCCAAAACCTTCACCTCACCCCTGGAAGGCCTTTTTTCTCCTTTAGAGACACAGATATAGGCCAGATTAGGTCAGAGTAAAAGCAGAAAAAAGGAGGGCTTTTTAGGAGGTTTATTAGGAGGCAGTTCTTGGGTGGGTTCCCTAATCTCACAGGTAGAAGTCAATGAAGTTTTACATCAAGGCTAAAATCTGGTGGTTTTATAGTTCTTAGGGAAGGAGTGATGAACTGTCAGCTAGAAGCTGGGATGGTGCCCATAGTAAAAACCTGGGTGGGCACTCTTGGGTGGGTTGCAGAAAACAGAGATTTGAAGAGTGATGACCTGCTAGCAGGAGTTTTCTCCAAGTGGGTTGAGTAGGAGGAAGGAGGACAGATGGGTTTCCCAGCTTGTGCAGGAGCAAGCAGGGTTTCTAGCCTAATAACATTCACTCCATGCTTCTCAATGTTCTCATCAGTAAGAGGACATTAATATAGACACCTACCTTTATAGACTTGGACTTTAAATCACAAATAAATGCATAGAACATTGAGTAGCACTAATGATCATAAGAAAAGAGACTATTCTTGATAGTCACATTGGATTTTGTAATGTTACAGGTCTGAGATTCACTTTACATTAATAGGTGTGCTCCTGTTTAGTAAACCATGAGTCAAACTGAAGGATCTAATACAAAGTGTTTTGTATAGTTGGAGAGGAGAGCCATTTTGTCAGCAGTGACATGGTCAAGAGGTTTATTTTCCTGCATAGAATGATCTAATTCAGAGGAAGTTCAAATTCTAGATCCTTGCTTTTCAGTCAGAAAAAATTATGGGAGAATATAGGAGTAGAAGAGGTTAGAGTGCTTAAGATCATGTTCCTGTCAGAACAGAACTGATGTCTCAAGAGATTTAAGCAGTATCGATAAAGAATCAAGACACAAGGCTAGCATTTTACTTCTATGGCTTTATCTTGGAATTTTCTATGACCATAGTAAAATAAAGGCCTTTAATCCTGGACTATATCCCACATAGAGTGGGAATGATGGTTCTGGGAGGAGGGGAGGGTATCCCAGCAGGAGTCATGTTTCTGGCTCCTTACAGAGCACACTTGGTATACCAGTGATCTGAAGTTCCTGTGTATACCTGCAGAGAAATTGAGAGCAATGATGGGTGAGACAAGGCTGGATTCAGAAAAGATGCAGTTCTGAGTGAAACCTGAAGAAAGAGGCCTGAGACAATGACACTGACCCTCTTTAGGATTTATATATTCTTTCAGGCATCCCTAGTACAGGAATAGAAAGGCCAAATGACCTTTTATCCTCACATGGGGACTCAGGTATGATGTAAGGAAACCTAGGTAACATAGGGATCTTTCTTAGGCTTCTCAGTTTCCATGTAAACTGAGATCCACGCCAACATCAAGATACCATTCATATAAAATAAAACAGGGAGCAGAATCTAAAAGCCTAAGCCATTACCCCAGCAAAATATTATCCACAGTCACTTCTAAATAGTTAGACTTGGGTAAATGACTTTGCATAGAACAAGAAAAAAACCTGGAGGGCGAGCTTTCATGTTTCAGAAAAGATAGAAAAACTATTATTTGGCAAAATTCAAACCCCAGCAGGGTGGTGGTATTTGTCCAAAAAAATCACTTGTACAAAATAAAAAAAAATTATCAGTATCATTTTCTATTTACATTTAAGTTATTTCTTGAGTAAATATGGAACCACAGAATATGGCTGTATGGTTTGGTATGTTCTTCTTGAAGAGCTGAAGTCTCTTGAACTTGAGAGCGGTAATGCTGATTTTTGCATGCACTTCTGGCTTGCCTCACAACTGAGCCCAGTAGGTGCCTAAAAATATTTGTTAAAAATGCTGCCTAGGGTCCTAAAGAAAGAGAATGCGCCTCTCTAGAACTTTCTCCCAGCCAATTAAAGGGAAGGTAATTTCACACAGTGTGGAATCCTTTTTGGATCCATTTCTTTCCCTCACAGCTGTTCTCCTGCTAAGGACTGGTTGGGGAATCAGGACTGGGCTCCCTGTAGCCCCCTCTGACTGTGTTTAACCCAGGGAACAGCTTGAGAACAAGACAGGCCAATTAGGAGTGCATCTAATTTTTGTAATTTCCAAAACCTTCCATCACAGCAAGGCTATTACAAGAAAATTAACCTGTAGCAGCTGAAATCATTCAGTGTGCAGTTTAGCCAAGGGCAGGAAACAAAGCTGACATGCACATGGAAAGCTCAGAGCTGTCCCTTCAGACGACTGTGGAAAAGTCAGCCGAAATGTGAACACCTTGTTGTTCCACTGTCTTTCCAAGTGCTTTGGGAGGCGTAGAGCTGGAGACAGACACAAACAAGGAAGCTAGTGTGCTGGGAGTGGCTTGGAGGTACTGTGTGTTGCTCAGTGGCCTTGACTGAAGGGGCATGGGGAACAGAAAAACAGATGAAGTGAGAATGAAAACATCTTCTAAAACAAAGTCTGATACAGAAAGGATCACAATTGAATATTTTAATGGGTGAATAAATACTTAAAGTTGGTGTCTGATAATATAATTGGTATATTCTTACAGTCAAGGGTAAAAAGGTTTTTCTTTAGTAAATCAGACATTGTTAATGAAATATATTGAGTTGCTATTTTTGTTTAAGTTGTATCTATCTATCTATCTGTCTATCTATCTATCTATCTCTGTTGTATGTTTGTGTGTGTGTGTGTGTGTGTGTG
>JADRCD010207920.1:0-14911 GCA_019843815.1 Montemys delectorum | reverse complement strand
ATGGGAGCTCTGAGGGTACTAGTTAGTTCATATTGTTGTTCGTCCTAAGGGGCTGCAAACCCTTAATCTCCTTTGGTCCTTTCTCTGACTCCTTCACTGGGGACCGTGTACTCAATTCAATGGATGGCTGTGAGCCTCTATATCTGTATTAGTCAGGTACTGTCAGAGTCTTTCAGGAGACAGCTATATCAGGCTGGCTTGTCCTTCCTTCAGTCTCTGCTCCATAGTTAATCTCTGCCACTCCTTCCGTGGGTATTTGGTTCCCCCTTTTAAGAAGAATGAAATGTCCACATTTTGGTCTTCCTTCTTCTTGAGTTTCTTGTGGTTTGTGGGTTGTTCTTCCTGTATTCTGAACTTCTGGGCTAATAACCACTTATCAGAGAGTGCATACCATGTGTGTTCTTTTGTAATTGGGTTACCTCACTCAGGATGATATTCTCCAGATCCATCCATTTCCCTAAGAATTTCATAAATTCATTGTTTTTAATAGCTGAATAGTACTCCATTATGTAGATGTACCACAATTTCTGTATCCATTCCTCTGTTGAGGGACATCTGGGTTGTTTCCAGTTTCTGGGTATTATAAATAAGGCTGCTATGAACATGGTGGAACATGTGTCCTTATTACATGTTGGAGCATCTTCTGAGTATATGCCCAAGAGTGATATAGCTGGGTCCTCTGGTAGAACTATGTCCAATTTCCGGAGGAACTGCCAAACTGATTTCCAGAGTGGTTGTACCAGCTTGCAATCCCACCAGCAATGAAGGAGTGTTCCTCTTTCTCCACAACCTCTCCAGCCTCTGCTGTTACCTGAGTTTTTTATCCTAGCCAATCTGACTGATGTGAGGTGGAATCTCAGAGTTGTTTTGATTTGCATAGGAAGCACTCATTAATCTAACTACGAATGCACAAGGACTTCTGGTTGACCCCCAGAACCCACTTTAGACTTAAAGTTCAAATGCAAAGCTTTGTGGAGCCACTTTTTTTCTTCTGCCTTTACATGGGCCTCAGGGATTGAGTTCAGGTTGTCAGGCTCCTCTAGTAAGTGCTTTTCCTTGCTGAGGGTTTCTGTTCCGCAGGAGACAGGCTTTCTTCTCCCTGGCCCGAGACTCTGGTAGGGGATCCACCTGTCTCTTTGCTAGGACCACACACACCACTAGCCTGCTTTGTGTGTGTGTGTGTGTGTGTGTGTGTGTGTGTGTGTGTGTGTGTCTGCCACCTATGGGAGGGTACCCTCAGAGGCTAGAAGAGGGAGTCAGATCCCCTGAAACTGAAGCGGAAAGGGATTGTGATCTTCCTAATGTAGGTGCTAGAACTGAATCTGGGTCCTTTGGATGGGCAGGAAGCACCTTTAACTTAACTACTAAGCCATCTCTGACCCCAGGCCCCAGATTCAAAGCAGGGTTCTGGGGGGTCAAACAGAAGGCCTTATGCACAGGGACTGAGTTTCCTGAGCTGTTTTCCAAGACTCAACTTTAAAGGCTCTTGTTATTGTTTTTTTTTTTGTTGTTTTTTGTTTTTTGTTTTGTTTTTTTTTGGTTTTTCGAGACAGGGTTTCTCTGTGTAGCTCTGGCTATCCTGGAACTCACTCTATAGACCAGGCTGGCCTTGAACTCAGAAATCCGCCTGCCTCTGCCTCCCAAGTGCTGGGATTAAAGGCGTGCGCCACCACCGCCTGGCTTGTTATTGTTTTTTGTTTGTTTGTTCCCCCTCCCCTCCCCCATTTTTAAATTAGACTCTAAAAAGGCTGCGCAGGAGCCCATGCGTTGCTTGGAGTGTATGGTGGTCAGATGTCACAGAGGTCCCTTCCCTTATCCCATCCAAGGCTCCAGCTTGGGGTACCCTAGGGCTGGGTGCTCTGTGGGCTGGTCCTGGTATGCCTTAAGCTGGGTGAAATGGCCAGCTTGGCCTGGGAGAAAAATTAAAAAGGTATGCTTTTGTCTGAGTAGCGTTCTGGCCAGCTGTGGTCCCAACACCAGCCTGAGAATGAGAGGCTGCCAGCCTCAGATCTTCCTCTTCCCCCCCAACCCCCCCCAGCCTAATGCCCCAGGGAGCCTGGGTTGTGAGTCAGAATTGTATCTGAGTCAACCCAGTCTGTATGACTCACGGCTCTGCTTGCTGCTGGGGTCTAGTGTCACCTCTTGGTAGAATAAGAGATATAGGAAGAGCCATGGCCACTGAGCATGGGCATCTCAGGCCAGTTTGGTCCTCCCTGCCTCCTCTTAGAGGTGCTGACCCACTACCACTGGTCCTAGGTTGGGACAGATTGTAGGAGAGGGATTTGTGGGAAAAAAAATTTCTCACGAAAGTAATGAGAAACTAGACACCAAAGGGAAGCAGGCTTAGGCCCCAAGAGAGCAAGCAGAAACCTCCAGGAAGGGTCAGAGAAAGCAGTAGCTGGCTAGCTGAAGCTCAGGGCCGACACTTGGCTCAAGGGAGCTGATGTGGACATAGGAAGGATTTGCCTGAGTCTGGGGTCTGCCTCTGTGCTCCAGCTCTCTAGGTTGTTTGATTTTAAGCCCCCCTCCCCCTCTGTGTATGTCTGTGTATGTTTAGGCCAAGAGTCAAGCTCTGGGATTCTCCCCCTCCCCCCAGAAGTTGTCTTGATTAATATTTTGAGACAGGATCTCTCTTTGGGACCCGAGGCACATTGGTTTAGTTTGGCTGGCTAGCCAGTGAGCTCTGGGGATCTTCCTGTGGGTACCTCCCCAGAACTGGGATTTCTAGGGTGTTCCACCACATCTGGCTTCTCATGTGATTGCTGGGGATCAAACTCAGGTCCTCCTGCTTCTCCTGAAAGCACTTTATGAACAGACTGATCTCCCCGGCCCTTGTCTCCAGCCTTCTTAATGGCCATCTCAACAAACCCTCTTTTTGTAATGGCAGCTCAACCCTCCCATTCCCAGAGTATCCTCTAGGGATCCAATGGGAAGTTCTGGATGGGTATCCACATCCAGTCTAGCCTCTATCCTGTTCAGGCCCCGGGGCCCGCATCCAGGATGGAGAGGGTACCAGCTGTAGGGTTAAGTCTGGCTCATCCGCCCAGGGCAGAGTTCCATACAGATTGTAACATACCCCACTGCCTCTCCATCCCAGGCAGAAGAGGAGCTCATCAAAGCCCAGAAGGTGTTTGAGGAGATGAATGTGGATCTGCAGGAGGAGCTGCCATCCCTCTGGAACAGGTGAAGGAGGGGCCCATAGACTCGGCGGCCTGCCTGGCCCTGTGTCTACCTACTCACTTCAGGGCTCTGTGTCTTTGAGGATGCGGCCTGGAAGTCGCATGTGGTTCTCACCGTGTCACCTCCTTTCCCTTTCCCTCTCGCAGCCGTGTAGGTTTCTATGTCAACACGTTCCAGAGCATCGCAGGTCTGGAGGAAAACTTCCATAAAGAGATGAGTAAGGTAGGCCAGGGTGACCCGGCAGTGCAGAGGATCAGTCAGAGGCAGGGATGGAGAGCTTGGGTTCTCTGTCGACCATGCTAACATTTCTACCTGAGGCAGCTGTGGGTGGTCCAGTCCAGCCTGCCCCAGCCTGCCATGCCCAGTCCTGTACTTCTTCGCTGGACCACGTTTTGGGAATGTGATTAGCCCCTTCTCAGACTATGATCATTCTCTCAGGCAACTCTGAGACCTCGGGCTAGAAATGGTGGTGGATATTTTCCTCAGTCTGTAGGAAGATAATAAATAAGTTACCAGCACTTTTGTCATTTAAAACCAGTCTCCTGTGTTTCTTAAGGTAGGGAAGTGGGGCGTCTCTCTTCCCGAACCGGGCATAGGAGGCGTGATAAGCTCACACTTTTATGTTGTAGTAGAATGGAAGCTGTGTAACATGGCGGTTGGAGACACCTGGTGTGACAGCTCTCCCACTCCATATGGTGGCTGTTCTGACTTTGTCCCTTGGACCCAGAGGAGTAAAGTAAATGATGATTCTAGGTTTTGGGGCTGAAGATAAAGAGCTGATTTGGGGCCTTTTCCTGACCACAACTCTCCAGTTTAAGACCTCTCTCTCTCTCTCTCTCTCTCTCTCTCTCTCTCTCTCTCTCTCTCTTTTTCCTGTTTTTCCTTTTCCTTCTTAAAGATCAGAGGTAAATCATACAACAGTTAAGACTGGTGAGATGGGTAAAGGTGCTTGCCACACAAGCCTGGTTAGGGATTCAGGTTTAGTTCCTGGAACTTAAATAATGGTGGAAGGAGGGACATAACTCTACAGAATTGCGTTCCCCCAATACGAAATATATAAATCGAAAAAAAAAAAAATCAAACAGGTATTTTAGGGAAGGAAACCTTTATGCAAACTTAGTTCAAGGCACCAAAGGCGCAGAGTTATGTATAAGTAGGAGAGAAATTAATCTCTGTACTTCCTAGTGGCCAAAGTAAAAAGAGAAATGTTTTCAGTAATGAGCCCCACAGTCCGCATGGGTCAGCCCCTTTCTTCTGTCACCTTGTGCTTTTGTCATAGTTAGGTTTGGAGGCTTCTTGGCAAAAATGACCTTACTAGCCAGGATTAACATTAAACCCTGCAGTCTTCAAAAACGAGGTTTAAGAAATAAAATGTTGACGTGCCTTATGCTTGACACCCAGCAGGTAGGAAGACTAAGGTAAAGAATCGCGAGTCTGAGGCCAGGGCAGCTTTCCGAGAGGTTGTCTCAAACTACAATAGACAAAAAGCTGGGGACGTGGTCCGGTAGTAAAGAACTAGAACTTGCCTCACGTGTAAAGCCTTCGGTTCCATCAAAGGCTTTGCATATGTTAGACAAGAATTCTACTTTCCTCCCAAACTGTAGACTCTTGGGTGGCATTTAGGATATTCCTTTAAATAGCAAGAGAGAAATGATGGCTCCTCCCCACCCCCAAGAGACAGAAGCTGTGAGCAATACAGTTCATATCCCCCGGTTTCTGGGCCATCAGTTGGTTTTCTGGGTTCATTGTGCTGATCTCACCTTCCTTTGGTGGAGTCAGCGAGGTTGCCTCCTGGGAGAGGCAGGGGAAGGAGTGAGGAGCTGTTCCTGCAGAGGATGTGCTCGTCCAAGCCCTGCTTCTCTTCACTCTTCCTCTTGCAGCTCAATCAGAACCTCAATGATGTCCTGGTCAGCCTAGAGAAGCAACACGGGAGCAACACCTTCACAGTCAAGGCCCAGCCCAGGTGGGTTAAGGCAGGGACGGTGAGGTTGGCGGGGCCTTGTGACTCGAGGGTCAGCACCACCGAGGCAGCTTCTTCCGGAGACCCTTCCTTGTCCTTCTAGGTCTCTGCGGGTTGGCCCTGGGCCTCTGGAAATCTTCCAGGCTCTGCCCCCTGGCCTCAGGGAAACAGCTCCTGTAGTCTTGTAGTCTTGTTCTGTGGAGAAAGGAATGTGGCTAGGGAGCCTGTAGATCCCTGAGCCTTGGTAGAGTAGAGGGCAAGATGGAGATGGGGCTCCATTGTTGACACAAGGCTGTGGTTCCCCAGCATGCAGGCCTTCCTGCCTCTTGCTCAGGGTACGGTCCAAGAATGGTGACAGTGCCTTGGTCCTTTGTCCTTCTCTGCCTTTCCTGGGCAGGCTCCAGGAGATCCTGTCACCTGAGGGAGACCGTGAGGGGAAGGAATAGAAACAAAGTGGAGCCTGGGATTGTACCCCTTCGCCTTCCTTTCTCCTCTCTCTCCCTCACTCCCTCCCCACCCCTCTGTTTGTGTATGTGTAAGAGTTGGGGTATGTGGTATTGATCATGTATGTTTGTGTAAGTTTGAGTGAGTGCACGCTGTGCACACATGGTAGACATCGCTGTAAGCATCATTCCATTGCTCTGCAAAGTCTCTGCTTCTTGGGTAAACTGGTCTGCTGCCCAGAACTTTGGAGGGCTTCAATGAACAGTCTTATTCCTTTCTCTCCTCTGAAAATGAAATGTAGAATGGACAGAGAGGAGTCTACAAGTGTTCTGGGGGAGGGGGGAAGGGGGAAGCGAAGGGGGAATGAGGCTAGTCTGTGGTCACTTTAGAAAGACCTGGCCCAGTTGGGAAGATTGTCAGGCCCAGCTGGATGAGCAGGTTCTTGACCCCACTCTCCACTTAGGCTGCCCGTTTGTGCCCTGCCCTGGCCTCCTGTAGCCTTCCAAGATCTGTCACAACTATAGTTGGCAGACAGGAACACAGGACAGACAGGGACATGGGGTGCAGAGTGAGAGCAGAGGGCAGGTCCTGGGAGGGGGGACTAGAAGACAGGTAAAGGCAGGAGACACCAGGGCAGATTGGGGGTTGGTGGAAAAGGCCTGGGGAAGAAGCAGAGGGAGGAAGGGTGAGGACAGGTAGAGGACGTGCAGGCTGAGCTTAGTGTGGGAAGGTCCAGAAATGGGCTAGGTGGTAAAGGTCAGAGACAGGCTGAAGGACAGACTAAGGACAGGCAGTGGCTATTTGTTAGAGGCCCTGAGCAGGAAGGAAGGAAGGAGAAGGTGGCGGAAGAAGTCCTAGTTCCCCTGGCTTCTCCAAATGAAGCATCCACCCCTTACCACCCCCACAGAAAGAAAACTAAACTGTTCTCACGGCTGCGCAGAAAGAAGAACAGGTACCGCCTTGAGTGCAGTGCCACGGGCCTCTGGGGCCCCTGACCTGACTGCGCATGCGCCTTGTGACTGTGCCCTGTTGAAGGGCCCACTAACCCCTAACCTGCCCGTGTGTCCTGTTGCTTGGGGACATGTGTCAGGAGGGCATGGAGGACTTGGGATACTAGGGAGGTAGAAGGTACTGGCATGTGGTGTGAGGATTCGTCTCGCCTTGTTCTTTGCATACGCTAAAGTCAGCCGCGGGCTGCTGCTGACCGCCAGCATTTCGGTGGAGAGGGGACTGAGCAGAGACAAGGAGCCACACTGCTAAAAACGTTCTCCATGTACACTATATTTTACATTGCTATGTATTCTTTAGGGAGGCAAGTATACTCCCATAAAACAAGACCGCCCCAGACCAGGCACATGGGGTACCAGTACTAGTGGTCCTTCTAGAAGGTTGTAGATCTTCACGTGTCAACACTATAGCTGATTGCTTCACGTGGCTCCTGAGCCGCTGAAATGTGTCCATTGCGATCCTGGAAGCTGAGCCCGTAATGCTAATTTATTTAAATTAAGCAGGCGTGTGATGGCTGTTGACTGCAGCCTTCTGCAGCCTTCTGCAGCCTTCTGCACGCACTGTTGAATCCTCTACCCCTGCATATCCAGTGGCTGAAGTGTACGTCCCTGATCCCCGGGTGTTCCCAAGGAACTGCTGCTCAGGACTTGGCGCTCTTTCCACTGTCACCTCTCTGCAGTGAATCCATCAGCCCATCCATGCCAGCTTTGCCTGGGGATGTTTCTCCAGGGTGCACACTAAGCTGAGGAACCAGAGTGTAGCGGTCGAGAGGGCTCCTGGGTTGTGGTCAAATCTGCGAAGTTGGGAAGGGACAGGTGGGGAGATGGTAGAGAGGTCTTGCGGAGCAGGCTAGGAAGTAGGGTAAGTGAACAGGCGGCTGTCTGATGAAAGAGACTCACTTTGCCTCTAGAATGTCTGGCTTGCTTGTGCTATGAGGCCCAGGTGGGGAGGAGATTGGTTCTTGCTGGTGTGCCCTTGCTTCCAAGGCAAGGCCCCTATGAACATTACAGAAGCATGTCCTGGTCTTCACATGTCTACTCTGTCCATGCACATGGTTCCATAAAGGGATCGGTAAGGGCTCACATGCACACTGAGGTTCAGTATATGGGTTTATAGGACATACACATACTAGTATGTGTATCCATAGGACACACGCTTCAACACATGATTTTTTTTTCACATGCACACGCGAGTTTACACACGGGGGTCATTGTGCTCACACGTGCACACAGCTTCACATGTGGCTCCCTGGGCTTGACACATGTACACCCATGTCCTCTTGTGGATCCATGGAACTCACCCATGCACACACAGCTCTACACGTGGATCCACGGGGTTCATGCATACACACATGTGACTCCCTGTGGGCACCCACCAGGTGCTCATAGACTGCTCGACGCTTTCTGGTTCTCTGTCCTGTTGATACCATTCTCTCGGGTTGTCCTTCTTCTACAGTGACAATGCCCCTGAAAAAGGGAACAAGAGCCCTTCACCTCCTCCAGATGGCTCCCCTGCTGCTACCCCTGAGATCAGAGTGAACCATGAGCCAGAGCCGGCCAGTGGGGCTTCACCTGGGGCCACCATCCCCAAGTCCCCGTCTCAGGTAGGCACGGCTGTTATCTCTACAACCTGGTTGTCTTCTCTTACTCTTTCTGTGCTGTTATCCTCTCCTCTTTCTCTATAATCTCCTGCCTGGGCCTGAATGGTTTTGAGCCTGGAGCTCTGCTCCGTGGAGGACCAGTTCTGACCTCCGTCTGCATGGGCTACGCTGAACCTGGTGGCCTTAGTCTACTTCACAATGGTATTTGTAAATGTTCCCATCCATATAGAAGTGCAGGACTTCCCCTCCCATGTCTCCCCGTTTCTCTGTCCCATTTCCTTGACTTGGCACCTTTTCTCCCTAGACAGTTGTCCTGGCTGTTCTGACTCTGAGTAGCCAATCTCTCTCCAGACTCCCGGCGGAGAGAAAAACCCTATCAGGTGGTCTCACAGGATCATCAAAGGAACGGAGAGAGTATGGTCTCAGCGAGGAAAGGTGGGGGTGGAGGTGGGCGGGCGGCCTCTGGTGCATGGCCTCAGTCCTCTCCATTCTGTCCACTGAGCCCTCTGGGCTCCTGCCGAGGTCCCAGGAGCCGGCAGCTGGGCCCAGGAGCCGGCAGCTGGGCGGGGTTGAAAGGAGTGAGTCCTCTAGTTTCTGTTCCTGGGAAACTAGGCCCAGAGAGTGTCAGTAAGAACCCGCATCTGAGCAGTGTGCTGCCCTTGGTGAGGTTCGATCCCAGGAAGTGCTGGCCACTCTTCCCGTTCACTGGCTCTTCTTAATTGTCCTGGGGAAAGTGGGTGGGCACTAAGGGTAAGACACAGTCTTTCACCTGGTCTGCTTAGGGGGAGTCCTCATAGGGACTTAGCCCAGGCTGACTTCTCTAGGGACAGCCAGCCTAAGCCTGAGCTGGGCCTCCTTTAGGGAGGTGGAAGGAAGGTCTGTGGGAGGGCAGAGGTTAGCAGGGGAGTCGGACTTTCACTCCGAGTTCCTTCCTAGACAGGAAGGGGAGACTTTCCCCCAGTGGGCTATGGAGCATGTCGGGGGTCAGGATCAGATAGGTCCTGCTCTGCCTCTGTTTACCTTCTCTGCTTCTATCCACTTCCTCTTTCTCCTTTTTTTTGCACAGTAGTTTTGAGCCGTCTGTCTTGGGGGTCTCCCCACAGAGTGTCCTATCATCTTGGTGTCTGTTAAGGGGAACAGTGACTCGTTTATTCTCCCCAGTGGCCTGGGCGGGGCCGTGGCCCGGGAGTGACTCACTTAACCTTGGCTTTGTCTCTCTCATCTCCCTGTGCCGCGTTCTGACTCGCCTCCCACGCTTCCCCCTTGCTGGCCCACAGCTCCGGAAAGGCCCACCTGTCCCTCCGCCTCCTAAACACACCCCATCCAAGGAGATGAAGCAGGAGCAGATTCTCAGCCTTTTTGATGACGCATTTGTCCCTGAGATCAGCGTGACCACCCCCTCCCAGGTCAGCCGTGTCCACCGCGGCCCAGTCTTCTCCCCTAATATCACTCTTTCTCTCAGAGCATGCATGACCTTTCATCCTCCACCCTGAAACTCTAAGCTACTCTCGAGAGCCAAGAGTTTGGCTGGAGAAGACGGGCTGGAGCCTCCATTTTTGATCCATCCATCTCCCTTTTCCATCATTCTTCCATCACCATCACCACCACCACCACCATCATCATCATCATCATCATCATCATCATCATCATCATCATCATCATCACCACCATCACCACCACCATCATCACCATCATCCCCCCACCCATCAGAGCATGCACCATGGCTAGATAAGGGGACATGATTGTGACAAGTCTTCTCCATTTCTTGGTGGTGTTGATCAATCCGCGGTGATTGGTGCTCTAATGGGGAACATGGAGTGGTTGGGCAGCCATGGGGTATTTCCTAGTGCAGGTGACCTTTGCCTGAGAAGGACTCACAGAGACGTTGGTTTGGCTAGAGATAACTGAATTAGGCCAGAAGGGATAAGAGACTGGCTCACTACTTGGCATACAGGTGGCTGGCAATGCTAGGAACCAGGCGGAGCCCTGTTGGAGTCTGTAATGACCAAGATGCAGAGGCATAACCTATCAGGAAGCTGTTTGTGTCATGAAAGGCCCACCCTCAGACGGTGATAGAGAGGGATGAGCCCTCTGTGGTGAAAGAGCATCTCGTTAAGACCGGAGTAGGCTGACACACAGTCACACCTGCCTAGGGGTGATCAGTTCCCTGCTTCAAGGTGACCTTAAGCCTCCTAGCCTCCTGCCCCAGGCAGGGCTTCCCATTCACGAAAGTGGCTAGTCCAGACCCTAGGGGACTTCGCTTGAGCCCTTCCCAGGTCTCTCGAGACTCTAACTTCCCCAGGGTCATTTGTTACAACCCAGATTCCTGGAGAAGGGGGACAGAATCTGAGGGTGGGAGTGTGGAAGAAACAGCTTGATATGGAGGACAGTGGCCGCTCTAACAGGCACCTTGAGAGGGTGGGCCTTCAGCTCCTGTGCAAGGACTACACAGCAGAACCAAAGTCCCTGTGCAGGTAGGAATAGTCTGTCTGGTAATATTATGCAAATAACAGAAGCTGATAATCTTCAGGCTAGGTAGTTGCTGGGACCCTTCCCTTTCTTCCTGAGCATGCCTGTGGCTTGAAGGTACCTGGGTGGATGACCAGCATGTGTTTAAGATGAGAGAGATCGGTTACCATGGGAGCTAGTGGATGCTGAGGGAAGATGGTATAGCTACTTAATTACATTATCTTGTTTGATTTTTCAAATACTTCCTATAAAGGGACATACCCCATTTATCTGTCGAGGGACCTGATCTACAGTTTGTTCCATGGCCATGTGTCAGATGGAGCCATACAGTGGCCCAGCAGGCTCCATGTACTTCTCACCCCCCCCCCCCCATGTCATTGCATGCTTTGCTTGCTGATTTTTATGTCCATCTTCAGGGAGCTGGGGCTACTGGTTGTTAGGGAGTGAAAGAGAACATTGGGTTGGTATTGCATGAGTGGGAGGTGGGCTCATGTGTTCCATGGAGCCAACAGGCTGCTTGGTGTGATGTGGTGCGCAGTCTCTTGGTCTTGTATGGGAAAGTCATTTGCCACAGGCAGGATTAAGAGGCGAGCAGCTCCCTGACTGGGGGCCTCTGCTTATAACACTTTGGGTGTCTTGCCGACTGGGCTTGGGTGATTTCTAAGAAGTGTGGAAGGGGTGAGGTTGGTGGCTGTGTGACAGAGGTGCCTACATCCCGTGGACGGGATGCACTTCCAAGTCCTGAGGCCATGACATCTCCAGCACAGTTTTTGGACAGGGTTGGACTGGAAGGAAAGAAGGAACGTGTCTAAGGTCAACCTGAGGCCACTTGTTCTGGGTAGCGAGTCCACTTGACCCGGCCCAAATGTGTACCATCCAGCCCTTAGTGTGCTTGGGACTGTACAGGTTTCTCTGAAGAGCCACAGGCCACATTACAAACTTCCCAGCCTTTTTTTTGATGGAAGCCTTGGGATGGGTACGGGCCTGGGACGCCCTCTCTCAGAGTTGGGCTCCCACGGAAAGCAAGCGGAAGTCAGAAGAGGCATCCTGATCTGCCTTCCTGCTTAGACTGGGGATGAAATCTGCCATATCTCTGAGGAGAAAATCCACGAGCAAAGCAAAGACTGCAGTTTCTTTCAGTCAACTCATCCTCGCACAGTGGCGTTGTCCAGCATCCTCCTGGCCTTGAGCACATACCCCAGTCAGCTATTCTTGACTTGTTCAGGGATCTCCCTCACAGGCCTGGGGAGCCACCTGCCGTGATGTATTTGTCTGGGGCTTTATATTGTTGTTGAAATGCTGGCTTCACGTTTACGGCTGGGCTGCCGCCAGGTTCCCTAGAAGGGAATCTGGAGGTGGCTGTGGGTGCTGTCCGTAGCTATAAGGCAGGTACCCCTAGGTTCCCTGACACTGGAATCCCATACTGAAGACACCCTTGGGCCCTTGGGGTGTGTAGGCTGCTAAGTCTTCCCTCATCCCTAGAGCTGAATGACAGGTTGGGGTGTCCCAGAGGGTGACTTGGCTGAGTGCCAGGCCTTTGGTCTTAGGCTCTCTTGGTTGGGAGACTGAGGTGGGCATGTCCAGACCGAGCCACAGTCTTGTGCTGCTCTTGATACCCAGGGGCAAGGTCAGGTGAGCTTATGGGAACAGAGTTGCAGAGATGAGAAGGGAGTGATCTGGTCTTGGCTGAAACAAAACCAAACCAAACCAAACCAAAACCAAAACAACAGCAACAACAAAAACCAGCCAGTAATTGGATGTCTTAGTTGTGATCGGATATCCTCACATAGGTAGGGGCCAGTACTAGTTTGTGTTGTTGTAGACAGCACGTGTTTGTGTGTGTGTGTGTGTGTGTGTATGATTCCTCTGTGTGCACAAGGCATAGACCCCATCTGTTACTAACTGCTTCCTTCCTCTGCTGTGCTGTCACCAAGTTTGAGGCCCCTGGGCCTTTCTCAGAGCAGGCCAGTCTACTAGACCTGGACTTCGAGCCCCTTCCACCAGTGGCAAGCCCTGTGAAGGCACCCACACCCTCTGGTCAGGTTGGTTGTGTCCACCAATGCCCATGGCCCATCAGCCTCAAGACCAAGCCTCGTGCTTGTGTGAACCACATAGGCTCAAGTCTTTGGGGGGTTGGGGGATGAGGCCTGTTATCCAGTGAGCTAGCTAGCCTTTACCCCTGTCCTTCAGCCTTTTTGACTTTGGATGTAGAACAGATGTGGCCTAGCTGGGTAGCTCTTCCTCAGGGCACGTCTCACAACCTCTGGCCATTCCAGAAGCGGGAGCCCCTTCATTAGGTACCCTGTGGGCCTCCCTGAGCTGAGTTCTGAAGCCCTTAGAGCCAAGCTTGGAGCCTGCAGGGTTGGGGTGTGCGTGGGGTCCCTTGGTATGCCTCCTCTCCTGTCTCTAACCTGGGTACTGACTCTGTCCTTTTCCTGTTACTGCTGCCTCAGTCAATCCCATGGGACCTCTGGGAGGTAAGCCACACACTTGTTCTGAACCAGTGCCTGCACCCCTGGGGGCTGCCTCTCTTTGTGCAAAGCCCCACTCACCCCTCTACCCAGTCTCCCTACGACACACTTATCTGTGCTCAGAAGCACAGTGAGGCAGGGAGCCTGCATCTCGTTATCAGGACCTTGGTAATGGGGCTCCTTGGTAGCTCAAGACTGGGTCTTACGTTGGTTAGATTTCAGGATTTGCAGGTAGGTGTTCCCCTTGTCAAGTAGCCAGCTGGTCATCTAAAATGGCCATCTGGTCAAGGAGTGCTGACTACAGCGAAGTATTAGAAAGCTGTTTTTCTGGAGACCCACCACCCGTAGGATCTCTAGAGACTCAAAGACTCAGACAGCCTCAGAGGTGCACACTTGGAATGCGCTCACAATTGGTGATAACGAAATCAGGGTGCCAGGACACAATCTAGAAAGGGCCAACAGCAGCCAGGACTCTGGGGACTCAAGAGTTTCTATAAAAGAGCTTCGACCTGTAAAGTGCTAGCTGAGTTTAAAAAAAAAAAAAAAAATCCCAGGCACTGGGCTGGAGATACAGCTCAGTGGTTAAGAGCACTTACTGTTCTTACAGAGGTCTGGGTTCTAGTCCTAGTACCCCATCAGGTGGTGTACAATCGCCTTTAATCTCAGTTCCAGGGGATCTGATGCCTTCTGGGCTCTACAGGCCTCTGTACACATGTTGTACACACACACACACACACACACACACACACACGTAAATAATTAATAATAATAATAATAATAATAATAATAATAATAATAATAATAAAAATCCATTTAAAACATACCAGGCATGGTGACACAAGTTTGAGGGGCAGAGATTGGGGGGGGGTGTCTCTGAATCTTGCTGGTCAACCAGTCTAGCTGAAATGGTGAGAACCAAGCTCAGATAAGAGACTCTGCCCCCCACCCCCAAAGAGTGAAGCAGACAGTGTCTGAGGAAGACAGACGAGATGGACTGACCTCTGGCCTCCACATATGTGAGCAAGCATCATGGACATCACACAGACACACAGATACACAGACATACACACACATGCATATGTACACACGTGCACGCGCGCGTGCGCGCACATACACACACACACACACACACACACACACACACAGAGTCTCATACATAGTCTTTCTGTAATCATCAGAGAAATAAGGCTGGAGTGGGATGGCAGGGCCATTTTGGCCATTTTGGTAGATGCTATGCTGTGTGGTGATGTCACACCTGCCTGACTCCCTGGTAGTGGCAGGACAAGAGGAATGGGAGGCAGTTGACCCCACAAAATTCTGATCACGCTGCTACCCCAAGCCATATCCCTTGTTATTGCTGGGCACTGAAGACCACCCTCTCTTGTCTCCTGCCCTTGTCCAATATGCCTTTCCCGCCTGGCCTTCTCACCCCTCCCCCATCTTGGTGGCCTGTCACTAGCCCACAGAGAGTCAAGCTGGCATCCTGCCTTCGGGGGAGCCCAGTTCTGCTGAGGGCAGCTTTGCTGTCTCCTGGCCCAGCCAGACAGCCGAGCCAGGGCCTGCCCAAGTAAGTGCTCCCTCCTCCTGTTCCCATCTGGCTGCTTCCCATCTTTGGGGTGTAACATGGACGAAGAGCCAGAGGAAATGCACAGTACAGACAAGGCCTGGTGCCCCTGGGATGGTGTCACTAGGGGGTCTCTAAGGTGGGTGATCATGGCTCAAGTCACATCTTTCTCCTACTCTCTTACCTCAAAGTGACCCCTGCAAGGTGGGGGGGGG
>JADRCD010207918.1:0-34894 GCA_019843815.1 Montemys delectorum | reverse complement strand
CCCAGAGATGGCACTACTCTTTTGATCACTAATTGAGAAAATGGCCCACAGCTGCATCTCATGGAGGCATTTCCCCAACTAAAGCTCCTTTCTCTGTGATAACTCCAGCCTGTGTCAAGTTGACACACAAAACTAGCCAGTACATATAATGAATCAAATTTTGTCTTGGGAAAAGAGGTAATAAAAGATTGTGATTTCTCTTTTTCTCATTTTAAGTTTAACAAAGACATTGAAAATAACAGACCATTCTCCCATCCTCCCTACTGTAGGTAGGGAGGGTTCATATTTAGAGAAATGGCAGAGCCAGTTGCATAAATAGTAAAAAATTCAACAGGAGAGAGGAAATTGTCACTCCATTTTCTGTCCCCCTCTTCATGCAGAGTACACTCTAGACTTCTTATGCTGTCAGTGAGTAGTGGTGAGTTGAAGAAAGCAAACAAGAAGAAAGTGATCACCTTGAGTGCAGAACAGTTTTTCTGAAGGAAATGCCATATGTGAATAGTGAGGAAAAACCACTAGTATAGTGTTTTGCTTCTCGACTCGGGACATCAAGGTTGTTTCCATGTAAGCTGAAGAACATGGGAAAAGCCAAAGATAGTATTGTCCCTGGGTTCACGGCTTCCAAAGCGTTTATGATCAGAAGACAATAATTAGCTTGTATGCTTTCTGAAGGCAATGTTTAGACAAAGTCCTGTTGCTGCAAAGGCACAATAGTAGGATATTTAGATTTTTATAGGAACTGTGAAGAACAAATTTAGAGATTCTCTGGTTAAGAGAAACCCAATCATGTCAATGTTTCTGTAATGGTTGGTAAATCTGTCTGCTAGGTTGATAGTAAAGTGAGTGCCAATGCAAGGCTGGGGTACAGTTTGGGAATCTATTGCAGAAATTTTGGTAAAAAAGGGATTATAGTATGTAAACTATAACTCAATTACTTACATACAGCCATGGAAAATTAAGGGGTAGTAGAATTGGGCTACACTTCACAGGAAGCCTCCATGAGTTTTTGATGAATTAGATATAGAGACAGAGAGAAAATCAATCCAGCTGAGCAATGGATGACTAGAGAGACCTCCAGCTTAAACCAGAAAGCCATGGTGGACAGCAGGTTCACAAGGGAAACTGGATGACTCCACTTTACTGAACACGATGGGTTTAGGATGATAATTAGATAAGCAAATGGAGACAGCACCTTGATCTATGAATCCTGAACTCAAAAGAGAAATCTGGTGGGAGATATATAATTAAGAGTAACCAGGATATAGGAAAAAAGAACCTCACTTAAAGCCATAAGTCTGGATGAAGTCACCCAGGGGTATTGGTAGATTAGAAACGGAAGAGCAAGAGCAGTACTGCCTGGAATACTCCAGTATTTAGAAATCAGGCTGATAAGAGATTCAGAAAGATTGGGACAAGCAGTTAGAAGACCATGTAATTATAATATCTTTTACTTTCTTATACTGTAAAGCAGCAGTTCTTAACCTGTGACCTATGACATGTTTGGGGAGAGAGTCATGACCAAATGACTCTCTCACAGGAGTTGCCTAAGGCCATCAGAAAACATAAACATTTACACTATGATTCATAACAGTAGCAAAATTATAGTTGTGAAGTTGCAATGAAAACAATTTTATGGGTAGGGGTCACCACAACATGAGAAACTACATTAAAATTTCACAGTGTTGAGAAGGCTCAGAACCACACAGTAAAGCAACATCTGGCAAGAAAGAATTTAAGGTAAGGAAACTTTACCTTTGAGCTCATGATTTGAACAAATAGTCCATTTTGGTGGGGCAGGCAAAGTGGTAGTGGCAGCTTGCAGTTGTAATGTCAGGAAGATGAGGCTGCCTACTCATGCCTTCCCTGACCAAACAGCAGAAGGGGGACAGGAAGCAGGGATAGTCCATAAAGTTTAAGCCCCACACCCTAGAGATCCAGTCTCTTCAAACAGACCTATCTCCTAAGGTTCCACAGGCTCTAGAAATAGTGCCACCATCAGGAGACAAAGTATTTACACAGTTTAGAGTTGTTTTCATCTAAATAATTCATATATATTCAATATTGATATTATATTCTATATATTGAGAACATATTCAATATATATATCAATATATTCAATATAATCAATGCTATATATATATACCAAATATATATGTATATATATTTGTATGTGTGTTTGTATTGTCCAGAAACTCAGTAAAGGCTTGAATTGGGAGGGGTTATTAGCTGTCTTAAAAAAAAGGAGAAGGTAATCAATTGTGTCAAACACCAAAACAGAGAACTGAACCTCGAGTTCAGCAATATGAAGGTATGGACAACAGCTGTCTTCATGGTGTGCTAGCAGGAAAGCCTAATGATGATGGCTTCAAAGGAGAATGGAGAAAACTCTGGTAAAGATAGTCACAAAGAAAGATGCTATGAATCAGAAAACACAAGAGACAAAGAATGCAGAAACATGTTTATTTTCATGTTTAAATTCATGTATCTAGATAAAGACAGCCATTAAATCATTCCATTAAAGGGAGCACGGGGAGAAGATATGTGGATAGAGACTGAATGGCTTACAGTAGAAATTTTGAAAGAAGTATGACATTGATCATGGAAGATCAAAGGGTGTAACAATGGTTGTGAGTGATAAAGGAGTAAAAGTGAATACTGGGGCTAAAACACTGAGAAAAGAGTTAGTCACGGCTCAATTATATACTTGAGTTTTAAATGATCCTAAATGAAGGTAGGAATAGAGGTGAAATGGTAAGGTCCAACCAAGAAGTGTGTGGTGCATTTAATAAATAATGTAAGTTGTTGGCTGACCTCACAGGAAATCATAGCAGCTGCTATATGTATGACAGAAGGCACGTGGATTTTAGGGAAGATGAAAAAAACCAACCCAGAAAGTGTTTATGGGGAGTCTAAGAACTCTGTTGAATCCTAACTCTAAAGTCTGTAATAACAGAATGGAAGAGACACTGTCTAAGTATCGGGTTGGTGGTATGAATCTGTAGCTACTTGCTCCACGTGTTTTGTGAATTGCAGAGAGTAAGTTAGAGAGTTGAAACTGTATTAACCTGGTTTCAAGTTCCATCTCTTCTAACCACTGAGGTGGTTTGGTTATACCACCGAGCTCCAGGCAGCTGCTCTGCACATGGTAATGTTTCATATGTAGGTGAGTATATTATAAAAGAGAATATTCCCACCTGCTGGCCCAAGTCTTGTTCCCTCAGGCATCTCTCACCAGTTGATGTACATGTCATTGTGCATTTGATCATTTATTCAAAAATGTATCTGGTCTATTTTATGCTACATGTTGTAGAGATCAATAAAGTCTAAGACTTCAAAGGCCCTGACGTCATAGGCCCTGTTTTTGATGATTTTTTATCTCCTGGTATGTATAAGGGCATTTACAAAATGTGTTACATCTATCACTACATCTGATCTCTGTGATACCATTGCTTTGAACAAAGTTCTGAGAGTCACTTATCTATGGTGACAAGCAAACCTGTGTCTTAGTCTAAGGTTCTGATTCCCCAGTTTTGGCTCTGGTGTCAGACCACATGCCTTAACCCTGCAGGTTCTAGAAGCATAAGCTTCTGCCTCGGGTGTTTTCCTTTCCCTTGTGGGGAGTCCCATCAATCTAAGAGTCTAGTTCAGTCTAGAAAACCCTTGGACAGAACGGGAAAAAGTACTGCTTAATTGCATGGGAGCAGAAACTTTATTTGCTGGATTGTATTATATTATAGAAATACAAGGTAGATGTCTTTAATAGACAGGAACTATAGTGAGGTTAGAGAGAGTGAAAAACAAACAACAACAACAACAAACACTAAACAAAACAAAACAAAAATCCATTGCCTTCTTATCTGTAAAATGCAATCTAATTACATTCTCTATAGAGTTCTCCTGGACTCAGATGATGAAATGGAATTCTTCAATTCTATTATCGTTGCAGTGTGTGTTATGTGTATATGTGGGGACATGTGTACTATAGCATGTGCGAACCCATTAGAGGACAAGATGGTGGAATCTGTTCTTTCTTTCCACTTTGATGTTGGTTCCAGGGATCAAATGCAGTCCCCCTGGCTGTTTGCCATCTTGCAGGTCTAGGATGGAATATTTTTAATTGGATAGTAATCTTCCAAGTGTAGTTTTCAGAGTTCCTGACTGTCATGGGAAGCTGTCTTCAAAGCATCCATTCCTTCCCATCACCCTTGGTGTTGAGGAACTCTTTGCAGGCAAACTGAGTTGAGTGCTTTCAAGCTGGCATTCCCTGATTTGACCACTAGAGATCTACTGTAACGCTTGCTTACCCTGTAGAAAATTATTTCTCCTGAAGACTGGCTAGTGAAAAATGCAAGCTTGACCTCCAGGAAACCCCTGTGGACACACAACAAAGCAACTGTAAAGATGGGCAAGGTATCAAAACCACAAGTGAGAACCTGTGGTAGTTGGATATGGAGGTAGAGGAAAGCTGGTGAGACAGGTACTGTATTCTTCTGGCTTACAGAGTTGCTTTATACCAACCACCTCCCCGCAGAAGGATTTGAAACAAAAAGACTACAGTCAGGGGAGTTGTTCTTCAGAGAAACTGGGAGAAGAGACTGCCAGGACCTGGCCTTTGCACTTCCTCTGTCCTTACCACTCTGCCTGGGTTATTTTAGAAGGCTCCACTATGAACCCATTAAAATCACACAATAAACCATCCCAATTAAAATCACACAATAAACCATCCCTTCCAAGCAAGGTTCTATGGAGCTGAAGGGTTTGCAGCCCCTTAGGACGAACAACAATTACCAACTAGTACCCTCAGAGCTCCCCGGGACCCAACCACCAATCAAGGACTATACAGGGTGGAACTGAATGTTCTGGCAGCATGTGTATTGTAGAGGATCGCAAATTTGATCATCTATAGGAGTAAAGGACCTTGGCCTTGTGAAGGTTCTGTGCCCCAGTGTAGGGGAATGCCAGGGCCAATAAGTGGGAGAGGGTGGGGTGGCAGGCATGGGGAGGGGGGAGGCAAAAGGGGTTTATTCCTGTTGTTTTTGTTTGTTTGTTTGTTTGTTTGTTGGAGGGGAAACTGGGAAAGGAGAAATTTACATGTAAATAAAGAAAATATCTAAAGGGAAAAAAAGAAGAAGAAGAAAAGCATTCCATAGGATTTAGAATACAATTCCAGGCACTGATCTGTAGAACAGGCCACTTGCATATTGTGACCTGTAACCTTTAACAAAGGTGTCTTTTTCTTTTGTTTGTTTTCTTCATAGATAATTTAAATGACTTCAGCTCATTAATGGACTATATTTCACTTCTAAAAGTCCTTTCTTTTATTATCTTCTTTTGTTGTTGTTCTTTTTTTTTTTTTTTTTTTTTTTTTTTTTTTTTTTTTTTTTTTTTTTGCTAAGCATAGACCACCAAGACATTGATGCAGGACGCTGGACAGCAGGGTTGGTATTTGTTCTTTCTTTCTACATTTCTTCTTGTAGAGGATAAATTTAACTTTCTCTTCCAAATACTGTGCTGTGCACAGTTGAGCTTGGCACTTTTGCTGAAAACTATGAGTCATTTTTCATAAACAGGGATTGTCGAAAATGCTTGATTCACATTCTAACAACAAATACAGAAAAAGCCCCAAACTGAATGAGCTCCAAATTTTCAAAGGTTCTACAAAGAGATGGGAAAATAATGCTCCTTGAAGACACGTCTTGGATTTCTAGTCTCGGGTTTTTCCATGTTTGAAATTAGGAGGGTACCAGGCATCTAAAGCACTATAGTCAGCCCCACAAAAACCATCTCAAGGTCATTGTGAAGTGTTGTTCACAGGGCTGCCTGAATTCCTACAGCTTCTGAAAGGTACACATGTAACCAGTAGTACAGCCTGTTTTATTTTATAAGTTACTAGAGTCTAATACTTTACCTAAATTAATTTTTAGGAAAAAATATTTCTATACAGTAGCAAATTTTGAACATTTAAAAAGTATCAGCAGAATGGCATCCAGCAGTGCGGGCAATTTAATAAAACAGGCAGACTAAACCCAATGTAATCTGTCATGAGTAATTATATTTCTACTTGGAAGGCGTGATTTTCAGGTAGAGGCAACAAGTTTATTGTGTTTCACCTTTGAAATGCATCCAAGTAGACACTGCATGGTAGGTACTTAGAATAGCTAAAGCTTATGTACTATGTGATGGTGAGGTCACACTTTTCCATATCTGTGACAAGTAGAAAGCATATGCAGTTCACCAAAATTGGCATCCCATTCTATACAATCAGTTTTCGAAGAGTTCAACTAACTGGAATTTAACTGCTAATATAAGGGATATGAGGACAGAGATCAATGATGGTGACAGGAAGATGCTCCAATGGCACTTTAAGAGTAACTGAGGTAGACACTGGAGGGAGATTTTCCCATGGAAAGTCATTGATTATGATTCCCAGCATTATATTATGAGAAAGGCCTCGACAACTGCTGGGTTATGCATTCTCCATTTTCCTTTATCCTTCAAAACAGAGCCATGACTTAAAGAACATCAGGATACCCAATTTAAATGTCACCAATCTGAGCCAAATTCTTTTAAAGGGATAGTCACATGACCCATTCTTTTTTTTTCTCTCATAGGACAATATCTCACAGTTACATGAGACAAACAATTCAACCAGGAAATAGAGCGTTGACTCACATCCAATAATGGGAAGAGGAAGTAGACTTTGCAGAATCAACAGTCCCTTTTTACAGTTGAGAAACAGACCCAAAGAAAAAGTTCTCATTTCCTGAATTTTTTTTTTCTGCTACAGAAATGCAAAGTTATGTACTTAATAGTATGATGTTAATCTTTGGCACAGATTTCTTTTCAGTCTTCCTGTGTGAAATCTAGATTATGGTTGTTGGTGCTCCCATGGCTAGTAGATTACCATGAAGCATCCTTTAGGACAGAAGTCATGTGTCAAACATTATAGCCAGAAAAATAATAGGGTTAAATGCTTCTGAGAATATAGCTCTTACCAGTCAGGAGCTACCTGGCCCTTGGATTTATTTGTTTATATATCTATATTTATATTTTTTCAATATATATTGAATTGATTAATTCGACATATATAGTATATACATATATATATATATATAGTATGTACAGAATCTGTCTGTCTGTCTTTGTGTGTATACTTTTCTGAGTATCAAAATTGATGAATAGTCAGTCATGAATAAATAAAATGTGAGAAGATAAGGCATTTTTTTCAAATACAGTAATGAGAGAAGGGGAGAGGGAGGAGATAGGGAGAGGCCTTAGATTTGTTCTAGTTCTTCAATAAGAAGTGTATGAGGCTTGGTTGTGGTACTATTCAAATAACCCCCCTGGCACTCCCTATGGTTCTGACCCAATAATTTGAATTTGGGGATTTAAGTATTGGTGTTTATGTTTTTGCTGTATATTTTCTCCACAGGAATTCCTTGTGGAAGAGAGTTTGTGAATAGCAGAATGCGAGTATTTAAGTTCTAGCCTACTACCGCATTAATAACACATTGTTAATGAGAGATAACTTGCCTAGTGTAAGTCCTTTTGTAACTCCAATGCATGATTTGGTAGAATGAAATCTGTACTCTTCAAATCAAAGACAAACCTCAAAGACAAACCAAGTCCTAGAAATTCTACATTGATCCTGGTTGGACTGTTAATAAATAATAGATCTAGAATTCAAACTCATTGATGCATGACTCTGAAATCTGTGGATTAGTTACCTAAACATCTCATTGATAAGCAACAACAAGATTTGTCAATTATTACATAGAGACCATATGCCCAATAATATGTCACACTCATTACAATGATGTTTTTAAATCCTAAAAAGAATATTATAGATAGTAAAAATGAATGTTACAGAGCTTGGGTAATTTGAACAATGTAAAATGGTTGGTTTGCAGCAGAGTTTTGCCTCAAACTCACCTTTTAGTTAGTTCAAGATGCATTCTGTCTCTATGCTACCAAATATCAGTCTCCATTCAAAAATCTTAGATACATTCTTTCTGAGCACTGGAGACTAGTCATTGAAATTGAGCCAAACACCCAGACATGGGGGACATGAGACACAGCATTTTGTTAAGATGAGGAGAACATGTCCTTGGGTTTTGAGTACAGTTTGTGATAAGAAGCTGTGTGTGTATCTGCCTTGGTACAGCATGTCATTGGAGGGGAAAATGGTAACCAGAGAGGAGCTTGTTTCTCTCTCTGTTTGTGACACTTGACACAGAGCTCATAGTCTCCTGGGCCTGAAAATATTAGAGAAGACTCACTCTGCTGTTCAGAGAAGGGTTGTGCTCTTTTTTTTTTTTTTTTCCCTTCAGCAAGCTGTTTTTAGAAAAAGGACCTTCATGGTCTTTTCTCAGGTTATTAAAGTTGTTCAAAGGAAATTTGAAAGCCTGCTTGAACAGTGTAAATAAATAGACACTTATGATAGATAAAATTCTATATTTAACTTCAGGAAAACACAACTCTGGGAGGCCAGAAACCTCCAAGTGCTGCCAGTTTGACACTAATTTCACTGATGACCTTGGAGAATTCCCTTCCTTCTAGGACTCACTTCCTTTGTAAAATGAGACATTAGTAGGTACAATAGCATCTCCTTCTGATTTTCTCAATATTGTCTGAGCTTTCAAGTTGAATGTCCTACTTCCTTGTGGGTTGCCCCTTCCTCCGAGGTTATTGGCCATTGGCCCATGAGGGTAAGGGGAGCAGTGGCAGACGTGGGGGTGGTAAGAGGTTCAGAAGGCTGTGAGCATGACAGAATGAGTTCCAGAATCAGCTTCAGTGAGACAGCTCAACTTTATTTGAGAAGAACAAGGCCTATGTAGATCTTGGGAAGTTGTTAGGAATTTCCAGGGTGGGTGCACATTATTGGCTAAGGTGGAGGTGTTTGGAATGCTTCATTTACATGAAGAGGAATTCTGAGAACCTGGCAAGCAGGTTCGTTTCTCGAGAGGAAGTTGAACCTGTAAGCTGGCCCTAGGCTATATGACTTCCCTCTGAAGGTTTTGGTGGTTAAGGGCCGGAAGGGCTGAGCTAGACTTACGTGATGATCATGGAATGGTTGTTGTAGGGCCATCTCTAGAAAAGGTCAGGCACATTATTTCACATTAAGTTTACGTGATCCAGGTCACCTACGAGTCCAGTTTGAATCTTTGGTTCTACATCATGCTTTCTTTCTTCTTGAGCTCCCCATGTAAATATTTTAGATTTAGAGTCAGTGGAGGGATTGAAGCTGGAGCTTGCTTATCTTTCTTTTTCTTTTCTTATCTTATCTTTTTCTTTTCCCAGGCTTGACTTATGCCCTCAGAAATCCCAGGCTCAGACAAACAGGGACAATTGGTCGTCTTAGGAGCCAGTCCCTCCCTTTAAACTCCCTCAAGCCCTGTAATTCAAGCCACTCTTGTAGAAGGCTTGACCTTCCACCATAATCCTTGCGTCTTCCAAGTTCTATACAGGAAGTAGAGCTGGTAACATTAAAAGGCTGATGATTGATGTCTTCAAAGTTTTCCCACATTAATCAAAATGATTTGAAACTGTTTAATACAAGACAACACTCAAACATTCTTGGAGTTAACATACTTTTACAATGAGAAAAGTTCATTTTATGTTTTGAGAGTTAATACATTTTTAAGAAAGGACTGTCTGTTGATAGTGATGTGAATTCAAATGCTTCCATAAATTTTGAAGAAGACGTTTTCGTGCTCTTTCATCAAGGTTCTGATAAGAAGGGGCATGCCTTAGTACTTTCCTGAACAACACAAGTATTAGCTGGCAGGAGTGATTACCTTTAGAATTCCTTGAGGTTCAAACAGAAATAGTCTACGAGTGAGACTGAAAATCTGGGTTCACACGTAGTTCTCATGGTTATGTGTCATGTGGCATGCAGCGGTGACCATAGTACATTGGTGCAGGAACTTCAGTAGCTAACTGTCTACATTCGTGACAGTGGTACGATATTGAACTATGGCTCAGAACCTTGCTCCTGTTTGGGTTGTCTCTCCCAGAGAAGACACTCTTTATATGAGGAAAAGCCTGTCCATCCCACTTAACTCTGGATGTTGGGGGTGTCTCCTTTGGCCAATGGGGCATAGGCAGATTTGGGAGCTACCATGTGTTTTGGCTTTGCCCCAGTTTCTGCTTTTTTCCTGCAATGAGGCCAGTATATGAATGAGCCTGTGCAGGTGTTGTAGCAAAGTAATACACACAATGAAAGCTGGTTGGGAAGGTGGAAGACAAAGCTTAAGATGTTATATAGACTTTGGAACACTCATCCCTAAGTGAAGTGTCTACATCAAATCCCTCCCCTCAGGCCCCAGTGCATGCTATGAAAAAATACACTGAAAGAATGACCTTTGCCTATATATTATGGATTCCATTTTTAAAAAAGGACTGTCTGTTGATACTGATGTGAATTCACATGCTTCCATAAATTTTGAAGAAGACCTTTTTTGGGGGATCTCTGAGTATGCAAACAGGTGAGTCTGTTTTCTGTGCCTTCTGAAGTGTTTTCCTTGTTTTTGTTTGTTCGTTCCAATTCTGTGTTAGTTTTTTTTAAAATACCTGCCTATAGAAGTTTGTTTTCTAATGAGACAGTAACAGAATGGATCCAGTTGGGAAGGGGTGGGAATGGAGAGGCATAGAAGGAGGAGAAACCATGATCAGAATATTTTATGTGAGAAAAAAATGTTCTATTTGTAATAAAAAGAAAAAATGTAAAAAATAAGTAATAAATAATTTAAAATGCTGTTCAATTATGGGGCAAGGGGTGTTATCTATAGAACTGGTGCTTTTTCCCAGGACTGATGGGGCAGTATCTATTTCATGATATTTTCCTGAATTCCAATGGCTGACTACCAGCCTCTAGTATTCCCAGGTTTGCCTCTACCTTGTTTCTGCTTCCATCTTCATTTGGTTCTCTCTCTCTCTCTCTCTCTCTCTCTCTCTCTCTCTCTCTCTCTCTGTGTGTGTGTGTGTGTGTGCACCTGCTTGTGTGTCCATACTTTCCTTCCCTATAAGAACACCAAACAGGTTGTTTTGAGCCTCTACTCTAATGACTTTATCTGGATTTGCCGGAAAGACTGTATTTCCAAATAACAGCATAGATATACAGAGGTTAGGACTGATTTGATCTTTTGAGGGAACAAAATTCACACGTGACAGCCAGCTATAACCTGGGAATAGGATCACAGCCAACTCATGCTGGATATGTACATGAACAATAAAGAAATCTTTGCTTTGAACTAGGTATTGTTATGTGCAACATAACAACAAAACAAATAACAAAAACTCCCATGATATGGTTACAAATGTGAATGAGATCCGGTGCTTGGTAGAGCCTTATGACTTGCATATCCCTATTTGGAAAGGAAGAATAAGATGGATTCCTTCTCCAGTCACCTCTTGTATCACAATGGAATTGCACTTTCTATTGATGAGATTTCCTAGGTGACTCAATTAAAAAGCACTTAACTTGTGAGCCAGAGGTCCTTCCTATTCTGGATCCACCAAGGCTTGACTTTGAATTATGATTTCTTTCCTTTGGCTTAATTTCCTGGCCATCAAAATAAGGCCCCATGCCTCTCAGTCATTCATTGCTCACAGCTACCACTGTTGGTTGGGTTAGATCTCCCTGGTTTGGCTTCAAGTCATTTCACAGCTCAATGTGTGGCTCTCCTGGGCATGTTCCTTTCTGAAGGGCAGCTGTGTCTGAATAGCTAATGGTTGTAATCAAAGAGGCAGTAAATACTGCTGAATGAAGATAGGACTGTGTCAAAGGAAAGGAGTTATTTTGGAAATCTCCATCCCAGGAAATGAGGGGAATTGTCTGTTTGAGTTAGAAGTAGCCCCAGTGATTGGCATTTATCTGAAGAACAACATGCTGTGGTAGAAGTGGCCAAGTGTGGGCTGCCTCAGAGAAAATGGGCAGCCTTAGAGCATTCAGCCCAAGAGCCACCTGGAGCTATTTCAGTCCTGATTCCCATGACCTCTATGGTATTGGCAACTTCACATCCAGAAACTGTGACTGATTCATCTAAAAACTGGTCTTCAAAGCATTTGGTCAAAGGAATCTCAGGAGCTCAGTAATATGGCATGGTCCTGAAATTTCAAATAGCACATATTTGTAAGGGTGTCAGTGCCCTGAAGAGTTAACCTTTGGAGGAAATTTTAATCCCAGCTCCCAACTAACCTGAGAAAAATCGCTCAATGCCTAAGAGCTCAAGTTTACTTATTTATAAAATGGGCATACTTATTCTTAGCTACAGAGTAATAAGTGTGCTTGCACAAACATGTTATCAGAACTCTTTATACTTAATAGGTCACGTACCTTGTACATCCAGTGACTCTGATAGGCTAAATCTAAGTAATGTATACAATGAGATCTCAGCTATTTTCAGGCTTTTATTTTTAAGGATGAGGCAACTGAAATGAAATCTCAGTCAAGGTATCATAGCTAGAAATGCAAGAGACATCCAAATCCAAGTGCTCAGTAGCCTCTTTTGATTATCTTTCCAGACCACTAACCTTTCTGTGAACATGCTTTGCTCTAAAAGAGTAAAAGAAAAATGTCACGGTTTGGACATAGAACTCCTCCCCTCCCCAAGCTCATTGGTATTAATACTTTATGTTAGTATTATTTCTGGTACTTAGATGGGAGTTGTCGTTTGGCAGGCTCTGGAACCTTTAAGAGGTGGAGCATAGCTGGAGGAAATGAGTCACTGGGAGCCAGGTCTTAAGGATAAGAGCATAGCCCTGCTTCTGGCTGTAGTCGCTCCCTTCTTGTGTATCTGCTGAGATGTGAGCCCACATTCTATGCTTGCAGCCAGCAGCTGTTAAGTTCTTTCCACCTTCCTGCTGTTGCTGTTTTAATGTCCTGTGTTCTTCAACCATCAGCTGATATAAATCGCCACTCCCTTATTTCGATTCTCTTCAATTATTTTGTCACAGCCATGAGGAAATTATGCACCAAGTAATATCTCACATATAAATCCTAAACCCAAGCTAACTAGACTCATCATCTCCTTATATCTGCTGTCTATTTGAATCCAGCAGTTTGGGCAAAAAGGAACTGGTTAACATGTCAAAGGTCAAACTGCTCCAGAGGTTGCATAGGGACTTTATCTTAGTTTTCATTTTCCTTCTGATAAATAACACACACACACACACACACACACACACACACACACACACATTATGACAGAAGAAATAGCTATGATTTCCTTCCTCCCCATTTGAAGTTTGTCTCTGGAACTTTGAAACATTGCTAAGACACTTGGCTTCTCGATACTTGGCAAGGAGCTTTGACTGGGATAAGGAGGAAGTTTCTCCTGACTGGGGAATATTTTACAAGAGATTCTCACCATTATTTTATACCCTCTAGCTTTACTTCTAGCCCCTCCATCCTGACTCAACCTATTATATCCTGAAGTGTTCATGAGTTTTTATAGGCCACAACAGAACATGCTATGGATTCTTTCATTTAGAGGTTATGTGTGAAGAAAAGGGTGATGGACAGTAATAGTCAACTCACTCTTTCTCCTTTAATATGTCCTGATAGCTCATGTAAAAGGAGTCTCCAGTTTGGGAAGCCTGGAGGGAAGACACCCATCGTTTTATCTGCTTGACTCTCTTATCTCCAGAGGAAATGGGGCTGACCTGATTAATTTAAAGTCCTTCTTTCATTTTCTTCTTGCCTGTGGGATATGTTTATCTCCAACTTCTTTTCCATTTGATTAGTCATCAAGAAAAGCTCTTTGCTTAGTGGAGGACCCTAGTTTCTCTGACAGTTGCGTGTGGGACCAAGTGAGTAAATTTAGCTGTAGGGATGGAGTAGGGGGTAGCTCACAGGGAAAACAACAAACCAACAAAACCAAAACCACACTGTGATATGTGATGCATTTTCTCATTCACTTTGATCAGCAATTGAACTGACATTTTTACTTGGATTCCTGATTAATTTTTTTGGTTGCTTCTAAACAGGTGGGGTATAGGTATACCAAAATTAGATAAGCCATCCTCCCTTTTTGCATGGGAATATGGGGGAAGGGAGAAAGCTTTTCAAATCTACTAAGCTTGATTCATGAATCATTTCCCAGGCATTCAAATCATCCATGTTAGGGAGTTGTAACATAATGCTACCAGACATGTATGTTTACATGAAGAACAGCATAAATGGCTAATATATACAACTGGAAGAGATTAGGTATCATTTCTGAAAAGCCCTGTCAAATTTCTCAGGTAGTACAAGGCTCTGGTTCACAGTCCACAGTGCCTTGTGTATTCATTCTCCACAGCTCTAGACATTTTTTAGAGTAATGGCAAGCTAGGTCTTTCCCCTTGAGACTGCTGTACACCTGCATTTATATGCAAAAAAATAATGTGTTTCTTTATATATCTAATCAATGTCCAATGAAGTACAGGGGCAATTTCTTGAATAAATAGAGAATAAAAAAGGATAAAAGTTATAAAAAAGGCTATTAAGGCATGTAATTTCTTATTTAATGAGAGAACTTGTAGCACAATGGCCCAATAAAGGTTACAATAGAGAACCCAACTGTCATTGTTCACATTTACTTAAGCAATGTTAGATTTTTTTTTTTCTCATTTGGGGTCCACTCATAGTAATTCAACTTCCATTTTTTGCTTACTGTAAACCTCATCCTTTTCTACATCCTGAATCTCATATTTTCTTCAGTTACAAACAGAGTAAGGGATTTTAGAACACATTGAAGAATGAAGCTTTAGAACTATGATTATCATCAACTACATGGACAAAGTAGGACCCAGAAGGGGCTAGTTTCCAAAGCACCAGGTTATTAGCTAGAATTAATCAAGAACTAGAGCTCTTCTAGCTGGCTTTGATAGGGAAATGCTCATTCTTATATTCTGTTAGCTTGGTTTTATTCTACAGATATGCCTAAGAACAAGTCTGCAGCTTTTGAATAGACTACTCTAGCTGCCAAGTTTTGACCAGCCTGTGAAGTTTCTGTCCCTGTATGTCTCCTAGCTGTTCTGTCCTCTGTCTCAGATCCTTATTTTCCCATCCTATCTGATGCCTCCTACTTGCCAAACGATAGAGATCCTATCAACTGCACTGATTATTTGTTCAGGAAAGTCTAGCCAGATTACAGGGAGATCAGACACCATCAGTGAAGTTTAGTGCAGTATAGTGAGGAGATAGAAAACTGTACTGTATAAAGGGAAATGACATTGGGTGCAGTCAAAAACAAAGTGTGTTGTAATTAGAACTATTCTGGACTTGAGAAGTATAATCCAAACAGCATAGATTAAGGCAGGGATAAAAGTGGCACCTGGGCTCGTTCTACAAGCTTGCAAGCCCAGCTCATGTTTCATTCATTCATTCATTCATTCATTCCTTTACTATTTATTTTTACTGTTGTGTTATCTTTATGAAATTAAGCATAGAATTCACTCTCTAATTCTTAGTTTCCATCTTATCTGATGCTTCCTCCATGTCCTATCATAGATCCTAGCCAATTGCACTAATGTGTTATAGCTGAGCAAACAAGTAGGTGAGCAAATACTTTTTCCGAATCTCCCAAAGTTATATGAAAATAAGAATGAATTACTATTAAAAAGCAGTTGGAAAATACCTAGTTTTTTTTTTTTTTTTTTTTTTTTTTTAAAAAAAAACCTTAGGTATTATGTTGATATCCCATTTCGCATTTCTGTGGGATTACACTGCTGACAGTACACATCTAATTTACTGCTCATCTTCATCTGATTGAAGTCAACAGAAGGGTTCATTGTACCTGAACAGAGCAGCAGCAGGACGCCTCTTCCACTCTTTGTCTTGAAGATGGACAGGGACCTCTCCAGACAAGGGGAACAACTTAGAAATGGCCATCTGTCCTTCTGTGGTCAAGTGAACTTCACTAGCCAGTTCTAGCCAGCCAGGGCATGCTGGTGCTTACAATGTGAGGTTAGGGTTAGAAAAAGGAAGGTCTGAGTAGTTGTTTACTCTTTCCTTTTTTTTTCCCCCAAAATTAAGGAAATAAATATGCTTATCAAAGGTCTTTCTTAATTTGGTTCCCTGTAAAGCATTACAAAATCTAACCTCAAGATTTATAGGTAATCAATTATGAAAACTTAGGAAGTTGCAAATAAAAATTATATTTACCTTTATTTAGTGTGGCATGCAGGTGAAGGTCAAAATACAACTTAAGAAGTGGATCTGCTCCTTTAACCACCTGTGTCCTCTGGATCAAACACATGTCTAGGGACAAACTCTTTTAATTGCAGAGCCATTTCTTTGGACCAATAAATTCTTAATAAACTCTCCCCAGAAGAAACTATGTTGCTTATTATCTTTTATCCTAAGGGTATAATATTAGACATAAATGAAAACTATAATAACAACTAAGGAAAAGATACGACTATTTAATAGTGAGACCCAAACAGTTCCTGCTTAAGTGGAAACAAAAACACAATGTGCTTATTAAAAAACACAGTAAAAATAAAGGAAACTCCAAGGCAAAGTAGAAAATAGGAAAAAAACTGTATTTAAAATAAAATGAATAATATAGAATAATTTCCTTACTAAAAAGACCAAACAAAATTAAAATAAATTGAGTTAATTAAGCACAAAATTTGGAAAGTTTTATTCTGGGTAGGACCAATAAAAAAAATAAAGAAAATGCAAGAGAAACAGCAACAACAAGCAAAAGCAAAGAAATTTATGAGCCAAAAAGAAGAATGGATGAATTGAAAATATATTTTTTCTTATTGAGGCTACCAAAAAGGGTCCTGTATTACTATATGTAGAAATCAAAACTATCCAAACATTTTTATTGAGTGTGTATGTGTGTACAGAAAGGATCAAACATATTCCAAGAATAAAATAACTGGATAAAACATGGAATAAAAAATGGTTGAGAAATTATATGGCTGAATGATACCAGGTTATGGTAATTTTATATATTTTATATTTTCATAGTATGGTCCTGTATGGGGTCTTGGTTGGGTTTGTCTCCTCTGCTTCTTAAGGAATTAAATGTCTGGAAAAATCTCAAGAGTAACAGTTAGCAGTGGGAGAAATCTCAAACATAGCAGAGAGAATTCACTTGTGAAAAAGGCTTTTATTGGGAATGATGAAATATGTACACAAACACACACACACACACACACACACACACACACACACACACACTGAGCAAGGACATAGACAGACAGCAAGCCATCTCTCTCAAGCAAAGGCTAGCCACAGGAGCCTGAAACATCTAGTCTCTCCTTCAGTGCTCATGATTTTACAGTCTTTAAAGGGTCTTTCTCTAATCTGGAGTTGATCATGTTGAACTAAGACAGTATGGTTGTTTGGCTCACAACTGTTGTGTAAACATGTCCTGAACTGGCCTTGAGCTTGGCATGTTGGTATGTAAGCAGGGGGATTGATCCTACTGATTGGAGAAAAAAAAAAACTAATTAGCCAGATTTTTGTTTAAAGCTGCCAAACTTTTGTCTAAAGTAAGGAGGGCAAGACAGAAACCAGGCATCTCAGAAATTGGCCACTTTTATTGCCAAGTCATAGCCCCTCTTCCTATGTGCCTGCCTGTCAGGAGTCTGTCTAACTCCTTTTCCCTCACTTCCTGTGCTATCAAAATTACCCAAAGCTACAGGATCTCCAAGACACAGACAACAACAGGATTTCTGAGAGGAGTCCAGTGGGAGTCTAGTATTGATAGTGTCGCAGAAGCCAGAGGACTCAAATTACACTAATGAGTCATTGCAAATATGTGACACACTGGGACATGCCACAGCTTCCATGGTAAGATTTTTTTTTTCATTTTATTTATGTATTAATTAATTTTTCATTTTTAGTTTCCTTTTAGGTTGGAGATTGCAAGGGCAAAGGGAAGATATGATGGGACCAGAAGATGAGAGGGGATGTGTGCACAATGCAAAATTCACAAAGAATCAATAAAGAGATTTCTTTAAAAAATTACTCCTAGCCACAGAAAAGCTAGAAATGTTCACATATTAACTTCACCCAAACATGACAAGTACAGAACAATGAAGCCATAATTCATCTGTACTTTTGAAAATAAACAGGAAAGAAAGAAAGAAAGAAAGAAAGAAAGAAAGAAAGAAAGAAAGAAAGAAAGAAACAAAAAGACAACAAAGACACTTAAAATCACATTTAAGGACTGGAATAGTGTCTTAGGGTTTCCATTGCTGTGACGAGACACCATAACTGAGGCAACACATAAAGGACAACATTTAATTGGGGCTGGCTTACAGTTTTAAAGGTTAAGTCCATTATCATCATAGTAGGAATCAGAGCAGCATTGAGTCAGACATGATGCTGGAGAAGGAGCTGAAAGTTCTCCATCTTGATCCTCAGCAACCAGGAGGAGACTGAATGTTGGGTGAAGCTTGAGAATAGAAGACTTCAAAGTCCATCCCCACAGTGACATACTTCCTTCAAAAAGGCCACACCTCCTAATAGTGCCATTCCCCATGATGGGCTGAGCATTCTAACATATGAGTCTATCTGCGTCACTTCTTTTTAAACCACCACATATAGTATGACCACATAGGTTGTATTATCATAATAAAATTTTTACATAAAATTAGTAATATTTTTACCATATCTTAATCATGGACTAGAAAGGGAATATTTTTCAATCATTTCAAAGGGGGCTGAGAAATAATTTAATGGCATTAACCTTGTGGAAACTTTGAAATACCCAGAAATAATAAGAAACATGTAGAGCTATATGAGAAGATTAGTTTGCCTAAGAGTGTGAAAGACACAGGGATAACTAGACAGCCATTTCATTTCCTCAACTGGAAAAAGAAAACATTGCCATTAGCTTTGGATTTAATTATATCCGAACTTAAAAATTCAACACATTATGTTTTATACCTCAAAATTGTTCTAATTCGAAGAATTAAGAGCAAAGGAAGTTTCAAGACTGAAAACACCGTATTTCTTAGCATAATAATAGGCAAAACTACACACTGTTATTGACTTACACGACAGACAAAAGCTATTTAAATTGATCAGAGTTTATTAAAAGAGTTTTTAAAATGTGTAGATAGATTTGGAAAGACTACAGTAGAATTATATAGAAAGTTCAGGGAAAAGGCCATGAGAGTTGGACATGCTTACTCTAGAAATGAAATTGAAAAATCATTTGTAAATAATGGTTGGAGTCAGACCCCCTGGAGCTCCCTGGGACTAAGCCATCAACCAAGGAGGACACCTGGCTCCAGCTGCATATGTAGCAGGGGATGGCTTTGTCAGGCATCAATGGGAGGAGAGGTCCTTGGTCCTATGAAGGCTCAATAGATGCCCTAGTGTAGAGGAATCTAGGGTGAGGAGGTGGGAATGGGTGGGTGGGTAGAGGAACACTCTCATAGAAGCAGGGGAAGGGAGGCTGGGATAGGTGATTTGCAGAAGAGGGGAAAGGGGATAATATTTGAAATGTACAAAAAGAAAATATTCAATAAAAAAAAAAAGAAGAAAGGGTTCTATTTAGAGGCCAGTCTAGGTATATCTCAGAACCTATCACCAACGGGACCTTGGCCAAGAGTTGGTCACACTGTGTGACCCTGTGCTAACAACTGTATACCCTCTAGCAGGAAAGTGGAACCATTTTGTTCTATTCATTGTTTGACACTTATTTCCAGTATAGAGTTTAAATAAGATACTTCAGACTCTAATTAAAAAAAAAAAAAAAAAAAAAAAAGAAGAGGGAACACCCACCACAGCTAAAATTCCAGGCCATAAATTAAACCAAAACCATGTGGCCAGGAAACAGGGGCAATAAGCAGTGCTAATCAATGACCCTCCCTCCTCTAGCTCCTAAACCTAACTAGAAACTAGGGAGCAAAGCAAACCCTTGAAGGGCCTTAACAGGTACCTACTGGGGATAGATCATATTGAACAAAGTAGCTAAATTCAGAGCATAGCAATGGACATTATCTCACAACATAGCAAAACTGACAATGGACCTGAAGAGGCAGTCTACAAATATCCTCTCACAGCTATTGATTCAACCATTATTCATTGAGTACCTACTGGGTGCACAAGGTATTAGTATGTTATAAATCAACATAGAAGGCAAGGTTGTTGGATAAATGGCACTAGAAAATTGAGTAACACTTCAGAAAAACTACATTAGCACCTTTGCAGGGACTGTGTGAATGGACTCATTCACATTGGCATCTGGTTTATGTCACAGAGAAAGGAAGGTTAAGTCCATGAGCTGTGCAATACAGCCTAGACTCTGGAGCCGCATAGTCTAGATAGCATTTCTAGTTGTCATCTATCAGCCCTCTCATATTAGGGAATTACTTAGCCTCTTTGTTTTCCAGTTTTCTTATATATAAAGTGGGAATGATATTGTTACATATTTTATAAGATAGCATGAAAATCAAATTAACTTAAAGTAATGCATCATGTAGTTTGGACTATTATTAGAACCCAGACTTGAGTTTTGTCCTATAGATACAGTTATGTATTAGACAGTGAAGTAAAGATTATTTGGACAGGTTGCTTCTTGGGGAAGGAGCTACTGTAGTGACAATTTTGGAATTTGTTGTTTTTTTTTCTCAGCACAGGAATATTATGAGAAATAAGATGAAATTAATATTTTCATTATAATCCCAGGTGTGGGATATAGCCCTGGTTTAGATTGTCTACAGCTGCTGATTATGATTTGCCTCATACTCTAACAGGGGTGTGATTTTGCCAGCTGCAGATAGTTTCTGTGATTGTGTGACACTGGGAAATCTGGAGATTTTAGAGTCTAAAAAGAGAATTGGTGGGTTGTTGATGGGTTGTTGGTTGGTTGTTGCTGGTTGTTGATGGCTGTTGTTGGTTGACGTTGGTCCATGCTGGTCAATGTTTGTTAAGAAGTCCTGTTCAATGAATAAAAAACAAGAAGAAATTTGATACAAGAAGAAATTTGATATCCTGAGGACAAAGATCAAATTTGCCCTTAGGAGCTCAATGTCCCTAATCAGCAGGAAGTAGTCTAACAATAATATCACCCTCTCATGACCACCACTGATGCTATTCAGGGATCTCTTTCCTGCTCATTCTCCCTCTCTTTTTTTCCCTCCTATCTAGTGTTATAGGGTTGAAAGGGTGGAGAAAGTTGTAAGCAAGAACCAACAAAGGAGCAAAAGACAGCTACCGGCTACTGTTGTGGGGAATTTACACCACAGACACCAGTCACAGCTCTGGATGGTTTCCTTAGAACGCACCCACAGTGTGGATGAGGGTATCTTGTTCTCAATTGTGTAGCACCCAAAATAGGCTCCTTAGCACTTTTGCTGACCCAGGAACTTAGCTTAAACTCAGTTTAAAAAGTTCTTTCAGCTTAAACCAGTTAAAGAACTTGGACTGTTTGACTAGTGTAGCGCTATATCTCCTGCCAAACCCAGATAGGTAAAAACCTGACTATCAAAACCAAAATAATTTAAGTAAAAACAAAACAAGCAGAACAACTGATCGACACATCAGAGGTGAGTTCTTAAATGGCCTGAGCTTGGAGAGGTGAGTGGAGGGGGGACAGGAGGGAGAAGATGAACTGTCAACACAGTCAGTGAAAGAAAATCCTGAAATAGGTGATTTCATTGGTTCTATGCTAAGTACCATTCCAGGATTCAAAATCCCCACAACTACTCAAGAAGATAATTTCAATAAGGTGATAGTTGTAGTCTTAAAAGTTAGAATTTACAGAATTTTCAAAAATATGCAAAGGCAGTAACACAATGAATCTGAAAGACACCAACACATACTTCATATGAAATAAAGATATAAAAGTTACGTGTACTGGGAATAGTAACTTGACAACAAATTAAAAGCAAAGAGTCATTTTTTTTCTTTGCCAGGCCTTGGCCAAAAGTAAACTAAACATTAAAGGATTTATCTTCAAGCCAGGAGTCAAGATAGTGATGAACTGTGCTGATTCTCTGTTGGTGGGAATAGAGATTGGTGAGATCAGTCTGGCGGACGATTTGGTAATATTTACTGAAGCTTTATGCATCCCACTCCTGGCGCTGAAAGCTGCGCTTCAAGCTGTGGCTGGAACATGGAAAACAGCTTGAAAACAAATTCTATTTCAGGCAATTGCCCTCAGCCACTCCCTGACTATTCCTGACTATCCCTGCAAATGCTCCAGCCACCAAGGCCCAGCTCCAAGCTTAGATTTTAGATTTGAGAGGGTTTGGAACCTCCATAATGTCAGTTTTCAAACTTGAGCTTGTCAGATTATATCTGCCATTTTTTTCACCCAAACATTGTAGTTTTCTCTTGTCCCTTTTAGACTTAGAATCAGATACCCCACCCCACCCCACATGTGTAGCCAATTCTGCCATGCCCAGACCTGACTGGCTCCAGCCTTCATTCTCTTCCTTCCATTCTAAAGAGGAATAGTTGAACATCCTTCAGCCATATCCAAAGTTGATTCAGTTTTGTTCAATACAAAAACTAGTACACAAGCTTCCCCACCAGAACAATCAAGGGCTACGGACATGTTATCTTGTGGTTTTCTTTATTTTGATATTATTGCTGTGGCGGAGCCAGTTAGATATTTGCTCTTTCTAACCACTTTCAAAAATGTAATTTCTCTGATTCTGTCTTACGAAGGTTGATGTAAATCTTTTTACGTGATTACTATTGTCTTCCATTAGTTTTGGATCCTCCCTTCTCTAGGGAATTACAATTCCTTTCTTCTCATTCAAGAATTGGTGGATTTTGTGAAACATGGCTTAGCAATTTCAAAACTTCCCACCTTCTCCCTGTCTAAATTTTGAGCAAAATGTGAGTTGTCTTTAAAGGAGAAAATGGAAAAAATGCTTTTCATATGCCTTCTCTCTTCTTTGCTGTGGCTTCTACTTAATATGGGTCATTTTGTAACAGTTAATTCTCTGTAGAAATCAAAATAAATTTTGAAGAGAGAGTGAGTGAGTTAGATTAAATGGCAAGTTAGCCAGCCAGCCAATGATCCTTACTTTCTCATTTCAGCACCTGTAATAGCCTTTCTGAAGTATTGTATTGACTGTCCTAGGGGAGAGGTGGCAGTTGGGTATTTATCTGAAGATTGCCTACTTTTGAAGTGCAAATAGAATAACAATCCCTCAGAGGTGACTTACTTTACTTTTAAAAATCTCTTTCCCCCCCCCTCTCTCTCTCTCACACACACACACACACACACACACACACAGTCACATAGTCATGCACAAACACAGTCATGTGCACACAGTCGAACACACATACACAACTCCCTGGTTAAAGTTACCATACTTTACTAAATGTTCTCATTTATTACAGAAACGAGTCTAGATAATCTTAATATCTACTAAGTTGAACTTGAATCAGTGAAACAAGACAAAGATAAGAAAGTGTTAAATGTATGCTCAGATAGTATAAACTATGCTGGCTCATTGTTGTTAGAAGGATATTAAATTTATCTGCAAGCATTTGATAAATATTGTCCATGTGTGACTCACTGTGGGAATTAAGAGTTTAATAATACAATTGACAAGCAGCACCCTGGAATAAAGACAAATGATGAAACTTATAGTAGAGCACTGTTACCTTTGTGATGGACAGATTTGCTAGCATGAAATAGGGTATCTACTAATGGTCTTGAGAACTCAATGGAGCTTTATAAAGAATATTTGAATTTAAGTATGGATAGAGAAGAAAATCCAGATTGCTAAAGGAAAGAGTTTACTGAAGATGACAATCTAAAAGGTTAAAATGGCAACTTCAGGGGCAAAATAAAACTTTCTGGGCTAGTTAAAAGGAATAGTTGGAACCTCTTGAATAGTCAGGTAGATTGATAGCCAAAATGTGTCCAAATTTTCTATCCAGCAGCACCATTTTTAGAGAATATTTCAAAGACAGAATATGGAAGAAGTAAAGAAAAAATTGTTCTGAGCTATTTAAATCAGGTTTTATAGTATTAACATGTGAGAAACACTGTCAAGGTCTGAATAGAAGTCAATAAGCAGATTTAGTTATTGTAGGTGTTTAAATTGCATATTCATTAGATAAAAAACAATTACCCAATGTAAATCTAAAGCAATGTACCTTAAAACAGTTATAATTTTGTGAAGCATAAAAACAAAAGGATTAAAATAAGACATGATTATATGAATGCCACAGCAGGAAATCAGATCAAGTTATTTTGACTTTTATAAGGTTTTAAATTAATAACACTTTTTCTAAAAGACCATACTCCACACAAAAGGGAACCCGAGTCCAGAGAGCTTTAAACTTCTGTGTCTGGCCTTGAACTTGTATTGAATTTAATCTTCTCATTTGATATGAAGTCCATGCATTCAAGCTGACCTTACAGAAAAGGTAGATATGAGAACCCAGAATATACATTAAATGAATTTTAAAGACAGTATAAAATCATGATAGGTTTTGCTGACAAGGAGTTTGGTGTCCTACTAATTTGAATAAGGGTTTATCAAGATGACTTTGTTGGTTTGCTAATAAACACTGCTAAGTGCTTCATTTTATTGACAGAAATGACGGAAAGAAGTCAAGCTATAATTCAATTATAGCTAGTGTCTTGATACTAACCAGTTCTCTTTAAAGCTCTGAAAAGAATGATTTTGGTCTGGCCTGTTCTACCACCGTGGGGTGATAGGAGAAATTCAGAAGTCACTTGAGACCACAGTCCATCATAGATTTCTCAGACTCTGAACTGGAAATCTAGGGACCACCTGGTGAATTGCACTAACATTGTGTAAGATGGGCTCATCCTCAGATATTGATGGGAAGAGAGGCCCTTAGTCCTATGAAGGCTCCATGCCCCAGTGTAGGGGAATGCCAGGATGAGAAGCTGGAGTGGGTGGGTTTGTGGGCAGGGGGAATGGAGAGAGGATAGGGGGCTTTTTGGGGGGAAACCAGGAAAGGGGATAACATTTGAAATGTAAATAAAGAGAATATCTTTTTAAAAAAAAGAAACTGAGAAGAGCTTGGGGACTTGACTTATAAGAACTGCCATCAGCATTGATTCTCTGAATTCTGTATCTGACTGAACAAATGCATCAACTGATGATAATTATAAACTGGGAAGAGAGGAGGCAACTCTTGATAGTGATCTCAAATAGGCAAGCACTGGAAGAGGATTCAGTCTATGAATACAGAAAACCTCACAGAAAAAAAGTATTACATTTCTATAATGTTCCCACTGGTGTTAGATTCAAACTCTGTAGCTATGGGTATACAACTCAAGTGTAATGTGGCAGCATTTGAGGAGTCAGATATTTGAGATTAAAGCCATCATGGCTTTTGAGAGTTGAGGGGGAAGTGTTTAAAAAAAGCTAGAAATCACAGGGAACCCTAAAACTCACAAACATATTTCCTTCAAACTCTTGCCTGGACCCCAAGATGCTGTAGGCATGGCTTCAAAGTCCCAGTGGTAAAATGACCCATGAAGAGCTGAGAAGCCAAGCAGAGAGTGTATGAGCATCTGCTGCTGATAATGGAGTTTGGGGTTAGGTATTAAACAATACAGATCTGTAATAGCTATCATAAACACAGTAAATAATGTTTAGGGATTATTGATGATGTAGACAGAGGGTGGGAGAATTTATGAAGACAAGAAAGGTAAAAATAGAACACACTATAGATTCTAAATTAAATTCTAACTAAAATATATTTGGCCTACATAAAAGTAAACAGATAGGTCAATATCAGAGTTTTCACTACAGAACTGATAAAAATAATTCCAGCAAAAGAAGGGAAAGTAAAATGCAAAGCTACGGATTGAAATGTATGACCTGTAAGAACTAATGGGGCAAACGGGCACATAATTGAAGCAGAAGCAAGAGAGGGAAATTGAAAGTAAACAATTAGTATCTGATGAATGAAAAGTTTCCAATTATCAAAAACTATAAAGCACAGAAATGTCTGTGAAGTTCATATGAGATAAACATAAAGAAAACCATCTCCATATCTGGGTGTATTGTACCCAAAGTTCAGAAAAATCACTAATTAAAGAAAAGCCTTAAAAGCAACTTTGCATAGAATAAAAGACACACTGTGTTTAGAATAAGAATGGCAAGTAGGTGATAAGCTTAGAGACAATGACTGCAGGAAGAAAAGGGAAGCATATTACAAATTGCTGAAGTATTTAAAGTCTAATCAGGAAAAGATACATATTAGGAGTGAAGGTGAAATGGATCTCTCACTAGCAGCCCCATCCTCCAGGAACTTTTATGTATGAAGGGTCTGAGTTCTGAGCCAGTTCACCAGATGAATTAGTTAACTGTGAGAGGAGAGGGAACAGAGGGATGGAACGGCAGGTAGGTGAGGCATGTAAAAGTTTTTTTTCTTAAGTTACTTAAAAAACGGTTGAACATTTCAATGTAAATGTAGTGGTACATTATAAATTCTGCAGTAAATTTAATGGAAAAATCTGTGATCCCAGTAGTGTAAAGAATGGGAGGGGTGTATGATTTTATGTTTATTAGTTTTATAGGAAGAGAGTATGTGATTCGATGTGAAATCCTGACATTATCCACTAGAGCAAGCACTGGAAAACAGAGATAAATTCAACAACAGAAGGAAAATACTGAAAATAATCTGTCACCAAAAGGAGAAGGAACACACACATACACACACACACACACACACACACACACACACACACACACAGAGAGAGAGAGAGAGAGAGAGAGAGAGAGAGAGAGAGAGAGAGAGAGAGGAACAAGGAACCCAAAACAGAATATACTTTTTAAAAAAATATGAAAGTGAGTTTAGCACATGACCAGATCAATAGTAGCATTCAAATAGAAGTGAACAAAATTTCCTATTAAAATGCAACATTTTCAGAATGAGTTTGAGAAGATAGCTGTGTAACTGAGGGGCCTAAGAGGCTATGGATACAAGATGGATTCTGAAGAAACGAGGGTCAATTTCCATCAAGGGTATGTGGATTCGGTAGATCCACCACACTCCAGTGGGTCAGTCCACACTGAGTAGTATATGAATAACAAGTCGGATTTAATAGGTTATTGAATTTTAAAAAGAAGACATATATTGGGAAGCATGCAGGTGGCAGTAGACTTTTGAGGCTTTGAGGGGGAGGAGTGTAGGATGAATATGATCAAAAGACATTGTATAAAATACTCAAAGAATTAATATGATATTTATTAAATAGAAAAGTTATATATAATAATATTTACACTAAACAAACTTTGCCTTAAAATTTCTTGTCAAAAGTACCAGTGTGGAAATACTGTCCACGAGAAAGATTGTTGGTGACATACAAAAACGAAATGCTAGAGAAGTAGATGCAGGAATAGAAGGAACATCATCATGTCATCAGGATGGAAGACCTTTCTCAATATGGCACACATAATCAGTAATGTTACAGAAAACTTGAATAATATTGTTAAACATTTTGCTACTAATTGACACTAAGAAGATCACCAAAAAAAAAGTATTGTGCTAAACAGCTGCAGAACAAAACATTCTTTTGAAGTTCTTTTGACAGACAAATAAATAAATAAACAAAAAAGAGAGTGAAAATAATATCTTTTTTAATAAAAGGGGAAAATAGAACTTTTTAAAGCTTTCCTAAGATAAAATGAAAAGTACGAACTAGATTTATGAGACAATATAGTTAAGGACTTAAATACCTAGACAGTCCAAAGATAGATATCAATTTATGAGCTTTCCAGTCAGAGTATTTTTGCTATTGTCTAACTTTTTTTTAAATCCAAATGCCATAATTCTTTGTGGTTTTCTAATATACCTCTGTGTCACAGACAATTACAAATAAAGATACAAGCATGGCTATGCTGGAATAAAAATTTATTGATATTTAAACAATCCAGTGAGCTTAGGTTCTAATTTTTATACCCTTAGCCTAGACTACTGTTTAATACTTCTACATAAAACCTTAATTAAAACAAAACATACAAAAACTCAATAAGCTATCTATAGGACACCTGAAAATTTGGAGCATATTTTAAAATAGTGTTTGGGTCAATAAGAAAAGATCAATGAGCCCAGTGAATTATGAGCCAGAGTCATCAAATTAAAAATACAGTAAACAAAATTTATCATGACTGAAAAAAAAGCAGATTACTACAGACTCTACATGACTGAAAAAAAAAAACAGATTACTGCAGACTCTACAAATACGTTTTGAAAGTAAATATAGATTTGTGCTAAGTTCAATAGCTTACTGAAGTGGAGAAATCATCTAATGTCTTCCCAGGTGATCTCATTCAATAGCTGGGGATCTGCTCTCGTGACCTAAAGGATACAGAGGTGGGCCTCTTTTGTCTCTAGTTCACCCAGACATCTCTCCAAGGATACAGATTATGGGCTAAAAAGTGGAAAGCCTAAACTGCAAGACAGACAGCACAGCACTTGGCTTTCTTCCTGGACTTACTCTTGGGGATCAGCAGGGTTTTCATGCAGCTCTGGGAAGAGTACCTAGAGTAATATCCATCTTGTCTTTCTCAGCACAGAAGGCGAGGGCAGTAGTGTTCCTGATTCGGATACCATCTGTACTTGAAAGAGGTTATTCCAAGAGTCTTAGTAGTCACTGATTATTCTGCTTGGTGGGGTCATCTCTGTATTATGGCTGTCTGCCTCTCCCCCACTTAGTTCAAATCTCTGTTTAAATGTCATAAAGGCACACCCTGTCTTCCATTCTAAAATAGTACATTTCTCACCCATTTCTGGTTTACATTTCCTTTCTGATACTCCAGTATTAATTATTTGCACTTAGTAGCACTTCAGCTCCTCTCAACTCTACATGACATGTTTGGTTTATTTACTCTCTTTCTCTTATGGAATCATAATGATGGCTGATTTTGTTGTTCATCCAGCTATTGAAAGAATATGCAGCATAAAGCAAATGGTAAATCAATAACAGATTTAATGAGTAGAATATCCTCTGTGTCCTTTTCCATCTGTGGTCATAATAGCAGAGGGTAAATGTGTGAGTAAAGATGCTTATGTCCTTTGAGAATTTATTATACTTAATGCAGATCAATTTTGTAAATTTCACAGCCCCAAAGACTAATTGATTCTGCATTGCGGAAACTATTTATAATCCTCTTGGTCTTTTGTAGATTTTACTGTCTCTGCTTCTCTTTGTCTTGGGCTTTATCCTTTGCATCATCTACTGTTTCTCTGAGAGAGACACTCAAAACACTTTAAACTATCCAGGGCAAAGAATCCTGCTATTTATTTTGCTAATTAGATGGCTTTAATGAGTTCAGGTGGTTAACTCGTACAGTACATTTTTAATTGCCCTCTTTCCCAAATACTTCCTGTCACTTCTCTAAAAATGGTGGTCTAGCCTCTTTCTTACACTGTTGGGCATCCAGAAAGCTGTAGACTCTACAGTACAGAGTTAATAAGAAGACCAGGGAAGCTTTGAAATATAGGTACCATACATTTAAAAGCCTTAGTTACAAGGGCAGTGTTTTGTGCAGTATCTGTATGAAAGATGCTTCCTACTCATGAAGCTTGGGTCCAAAAACACCTCAAGGAATACATCAGGAAGGATACATTTTCAGGGCTTTGTGTCCAAAACCTAAACAACAGTAGTTTATACAGTAATACATGTTATTTTACTTTGCCTTGTAGATGGAACTATCTCTGTTAACTATGGGTTGGGGACCTCTCTCTGAAGTTTGACCTCCAACATTCTTAGTGTTTTTATCTTTGTTCACACAGTCTTAAACTATACACTTTTCCATCCCAATTACAGAAGCTATGAAAAGGGGAATAAAAAGGCCATCCCATAACCCATCTCTTCAGGAACACAGGGAGTTGAAAATCACTTCAGTTCACCTTTTATCTGTGAGAACCTGGCCACATTGCCAAACCCAGCTACCAGGAAGGCTTACATGCTTCTTGTGGAAGACATGCAGACAGCTCAATTTCACAAGTGACTTGGCTGCGGGAAGAGACAGTGGTTAGTGGAATACAGGGTAATGTTCTCTAACTTGAAGCAATCCTACTAAAATCGGGGACTAGACAAGGTTGCCCACTCTCTCCCTATCTATTCAATACAGTACTTGAAGTTCTAGCTAGAGCAATTAGGCAGCAAAAGGAGGTCAAACGGATACAAATTGGAAAGGAGGAAGTCAAATTATCACAATTTGCAGATGATATGATAGTATACTTAAGTGACCCCAAAAATTCCACCAGAGAACTCCTAAAACCTGATAAACAACTTCAGCAAAGTGGCTGGATATAAAATTAATTCAAACAAATCAGTAGCTTTCCTCTACACAAAGGATGAACAGGTTGAGAAAGAAATTAGTGAAATGACACCCTTCAAAATAGTCACAAATAATATAAAATACTTTGACGTGACTCTAACCAAGCAAGTGAAAGATCTGTATCATTATTTTAAAGAAAGAAATTGAAGAAGACCTCAGAACATGGAAAGATCTTCTATGCTCACGGAGTGGCAGGATTAATATAGTAAAAATAGCCATCTTACCAAAGCAATATACAGATTTAATGTAATCCTCATCAAAATTCCAACTCAATTCTTTATAGAGTTAGAAAGAGCAATTTGAAAATTTACTTGGAATAACCAAAAATCCAGGATAGCAAAAACTATAAAACTTTAAAAGAACTTCTGGGGGAATCACCATCCCTGATCTCAAGTTTTATTACAGAGCAATAGTGATAACTGCATGGTATTGGTACAATGACAGACAGGTAAATCAATGGAACAGAACTGAAGACCCAGAAATAAACCCACACACATATAGTCACTTGATCTTTGACAAAGGAGCTAAAACTATCCAGTGGAAAAAAAGACAGCATTTTCAACACATGGTGATGGTTCAACTGGCTGTCATCATATAGAAGAATGCAAATTGATCCATTCTCATCTCCTTATACAAAGCTCAAATCCAAGTGGAACAAGGACTCTACATAAAACCAGATACACTAAAACTAATAGAGGAGAAAGTGGCGGAGAACATCAAACACATGAGCACAGGGGAAAATTTTCCTGAACAGAATACCAATAGCTTATGCTCTAAGATCAAGAATAGACAAATGGAATCTCATAAAGTTACAAAGCTTCTTTAAGGCAAAGTACACTGTCAATAGAACAAAATGGCAACCAACAGATTGGGAAAAGATCTTTACCAATTCTACATCCAATAGAGGGCTAATATTCAATATATACAAAGAACTCAAGACATTAAATTCCAGAGAACCAAATAACCCTATTAAAAAACAAACAAAGCTAAACAAAGAATTTTCAACTGAGGACTATCGAATGGCCATGAAGAACCTAAAGAAATGTTCAACATCCTTAGTCATCAGGGAAAGGCAAATCGAAACAACCCTGAGATTCCACCTCACATCAGTCAGAATGGCTAATATCAAAAACTCAGGTGACAGCAGATGCTGGCTAGGATGTAGAGAAAGAAGAACACTCCTCCACTGTTGGTGGGATTGCAAGCTGGTACAACAATTCTGGAAATCAGTCTGGTAGTTCCTTAGAAAATTGGACATAGTAATCCCTGACGACTCAGCTATACTACTCCTGGGAATATACCCAACATATAACAAGATTCTCCAACATATAACAAGGACACATGCTCCACTATGTTCATAGCAACCTTATTTATAATAGCCAGAAACTGGAAAGAACCCAGATGTCATTCAACAGAGGAATGGATACATAAAATGTGGTACATTTACACAATGGATTACTACTCAGTTACTAAAAACAATGAATTCATGAAATTCTTAGGCTAATGGATGGAGCTAGAAAATACCATCCTGAGTGTGGTAACCCAATCACAAAAGAACACAAGTGGTATGCACTCACTAATAAGCTCAAAATACCCAAGATACAATTCACAGAACACATGAAGTTCAAGAAGAATGAAGACCAAAGTGTGGGTGCTTTGGTCCTCCTTAGAAAGGGGAACAAACTAGTCATGGGAGCAAATATAGAGATAAAGTGTGGAGCAGAGACTGAAGGAAAGGCCATCCAGAGATTGCCCCACCTGGGGATCTATCCTATATACAGTCACCAAACCCAGACACTATTGTGGATGTCAATAAAGGCTTGCTGACAGGAGCATGATATAGGTATCTCCTGAGAGGCTCTGCCAGTGCCTGACAAATATAGAGGAGGATGCTCACAGCCAATCATTGGACTGAGCAGAGTGTCCCCAATGGAGGAGTTAGAGAAAGGACTGAAGGAACTGAAGGAGTTTGCAACCCCATAGGAACAACAATATTAACCAACCAGACTGCTCTAGAGCTCCCAGGGACTAAACTAGCAGCCAAAGAGTACACATGGAGGGACCCATGGCTCCAGCTCCATATGTAACAGAGGATGGCCTTGTCGGGCCTCAGTGGAGGAGAGGCCCTTGGTCCTGTGAAGGCCTGATGCCCCAGTGTAGGGGAATTCAAGGGTGGGGAGTAGGGAGTGGGTGGGTGTGTGGTTGGGGGAATAGCCTCATATAAGCAGGAGGAGGGAAGATGGGATGAGGGTTTCAGGGGGAACCAGGAAAGGGGATAATATTTGAAATGTAAATAAAGAAAATATCCAGTAAAAAATAGAAAAGAAAAGAAGAAAATAAAAGTTGGTAGATTTATTTTATCTGTTTTCCCTAAATCTTTTTTGCTATCCTTGAATTTGAGACCCAGTAGCAAAGGACCTGATCGTCTCATCAACTAGTCTCCTGATCCATCATGTGTATTCTAACATAATTAGTTGATCATTAGATAGAGTCACTATGGTCTGCTTTGAAATTTTGCAAGTGAAAAAAAAAAAAAACAACAACATCAACAACCCTTATGGGCACAGGTTTGTGCCAAAGAAACAATTGGACACTCTCTAAAAATTTATGTTATGCCCCCTCCTCCATGATTCATTTTAAGGTACTCACCTCAAAACAGTAGTGTTGAGCAATGGGATCTTTGGTGAGGTAATTAGGAGATATGCACTCTTTCTAGAATAGTTCTCAGAAAGAACCCCTTCCTCTCTGTCAGTCATAAGGGATTAGACTTTTTAGGTGGCTACCTTGTGTGTAGAAACTCTCACTACTTTTCCAGCCTGTTGGTACATTGATCTTGGATTTCACACCTCCTGAATTGTGATAAATAATTTTCTTTTCTTCATAATCTATCAGGTTTTTTTGATATTTTTGTTTTAGCATCATGGGTAGACTACAATATTCTCAAAATACTGATACATATATATGCCAGAAAAATAACTTAATTTAGAAGAAGAACAGTGACTATTGATTTTCCACAGGCTGTTTGTGTTGAAGGATCACAGAGGAAGCCACAAAAAAAAAAAAAAAAAAAAAAAAAAAACAGGGATGAAAGAAGCCCAGAAAGGTGATGCTCGAGTCTAAAGAACAAAGAGTCCAGATTTCCCTAATAATCAATAGAAGAAACATGAGCAACTTCAGGGGAAGTTATTGTTTTACAGAATTGTAGGACTCTAGAGTATTTAAGGATTGTTTAGTTCAGCCTTCATTTTTGAGAGATTAAGAACAGAAATTCAAAGTAAGGAATTGACCCCCCCCCAATTTCATCACTCATTAGAAGCAGAACAGGGAATAAACAAAATACGACAGAATAAACCAAGCTCCTTATTTCACAGTAGAATGATTCCTTTTCAGTTTAATTTACAGTACATTTCAACCATTGCTTCATTTGCTCATTCAATAAGCTTAAACATTTAAAAATACGTATATTTATTTGAGTGGAGACAAACACAGTTTTATAATAATCACCCAGATTGAGAATAGAATGTTATTAATGGCTTCAAGGCCCTCCTCATATCCCTCACATTCAACAGTTAAATTAGCTTAAATAAAACCATTCAATGAGTGTTTTAAGAACTATGCAAAGGTTTTTTCTTTATATACATAACACCTTAGATTAATTTAGTCATTTTCTTAAGGTAAACAGTAATATATAAGTATTATTTTTTCAATATTATGTTAATAGCATTTATCTATATCACTGAACATGAAACTCATTTCATAGCAATTGTGTGTGTCTCTACTGAACATAGAATACATTATTTATACTCTGTAGAATATAAATTATTCTTCACAGCTTCCTGGTAAGTCTAACAATACTGCATTAAAGAATCACGTATCTTTGGTTGCATCAATGTATAAATGCTTGGGATGTACTCCTGAGAACTTTTGATTCACAGTAGCTGCTGAATATTCTTTAGCTTTATAGAAATGGTTCAGAGAATAATGCCACTGAGTATGAGTAATACATAAGTACATTGGGTGCTTTGTATCATAACAGTATTTAGCATTGGTATTCCTTACATTTTTGCTTCTGGTTGACATTTATTAAAAAGAAAACATTGAGAAAATTTCCTTAATATAGAGTTTCTACTAAAATACCTATAAAGAAACTCAGACTTGTGTTAAAATTTTAGAAGTTATTCCTCTGATATCACAAAAAAAAAAAACCTCATGGATACTTGTTTCTGTCACCTCTACTTAATCTTGGACTCCATATTCTAGACAGCATAGTAAAGGAAAATATTAAGCAAGTGCAATACTTTTGACCATCAACTTTGTGGGAATTAGAATCACCATTGAAACAGATCCTCTGAGCATATCTCTGTGGGCTATCTAGATTAGGTGAATTGTGGTGGGAAGTATGCCCTAAATATGTCCCAGTCCAAGGAGTGGTTTCCAGTACTGAACAAAGAAGAGAAAAAGAGGAAAACACCAGCGTTCATCTCTTTCTCCTTTCTGACTGTGGATAAGGTGTGACCAGCAGCCTCCTGCTCCATGCCTCTCTTATGATGGACCATACCCATACAATTGTAAACCAAGAGAATCTTTTCCTTCCTTGAGTTGCTTTGTTAGATAGTTCACAGCAGAAACAAGACAA
>JADRCD010207917.1:0-26257 GCA_019843815.1 Montemys delectorum | reverse complement strand
TTTTTTTATTAGATATTTTCTTTATTTACATGTCATATGATATCTCCTTTCCGGGTTTTCCTCCCCCCTCCCAAAAAAAAGAAAGAAAAAGAAAAAGAAAAGAAAATTAAAAAAAAAAATCCCTGTTCCCTCCCCCCTACCCCTACTCACTACCCCACCCTCTCCCCTATACTGGGGTATAGAACCTTAACAGGACCAAAGACCTTTCCTCCCATTGATGACCGATTAGGCCATCCTCTGCTATACATATGCTGCAAGAACCATGAGTCCCACCATGTGTGGTCTTTGGCTGATGGTTGAGTCCCTGGGAGCTCTGAGGGTACTAGTTAGTTCATATTGCTGTTCGTCCTAAGGGGCTGCAAACCCTTCAGCTCCTTGGGTCCTTTCTCTAGCTCCTTCATTGGGGATCCTGTGCTCAGTCCAATGGATGGCTGTGAGCCTCTACTTCTGTATCAGAGCCTCTCAGGAGATAGCTATATCAGGCTCCTGTCAGACAGTACCTGCTGGTGTCTGGGTATATGCACAGGAATGGTATAGCTGGGTCCTCTGGTAATACTATGTCCAATTTCCTGAGGAACTGCCAAACTGATTTCCAGAGTGGTTGTACTAGCTTGCAACCCCACCAGCAATGAAGGAGTGTTCCTCTTTCTCCACCTCTCCAGCATCTGCTGTCACCTGAGTTTTTGATCTTCACCATTCTGACTGGTATGAGGTGGAATCTCAGGGTTGTTTTGATATGCATTTCCATGATGACTAAGGATGTTGAACATTTCTTTAGGTGCTTCTTAGCCATTTGGTATTTGTCAGTTGAGAATTATTTGTTTAGCTCTGTACCCCATGTTTTAATAGGGTTATTTGTTTCTCTGGAGTTCTTTGTACATATTAGATAATATATACAAAGAACTTCTTGAGTTCTTTGTATATATTGGATATTAGCCCTCTATCAGATATAGGATTGGTAAAGATCTTTTACCAATGGTAAAAATGGTGCTGGCTCAACTGGCGGTTAGCATGTAGAAGAATGCAAATTGATTCATTCCTATCTCTTTGTACAAAGCTCAAGTCCAAGTGGATCAAGGACCTCCACTTAAAACTGGATACACTGAAACTAATAGAAAAGAAAGTGGGGAAGAGCCTCGAGCACATGGGCACAGGGGAAAATTTCCTGAACAGAACAACAATAGCTTATGCTCTAAGATCAAGAATTGACAGATGGGACCTCATAAAATTACAAAGCTTATGTAAGGCAAAAGACACTGTCAATACGAAAAAACAGCAACCAACAGATTGGGAAATATCAGAAAGAAATTTGCATATGTAATGAACATGGATAGGCGTTAATTTTAGTTGTGATGGTTCCCTAATCAATTCAGTACCTCTTTACACTATATTTTCATTATATTCAGTATTATAAATAATCTAGTGTTGATTTTAATCATACAGGAGTATGTGTATATGCTTGATGCACACACTATCCTATATTCTGTAAGGGATACCAGTGCCTGTGTGGTTTAATATCTGCTGAGAAGTTCCTATAACTGGTCTCCCAGGGTACCAAGAGGGCCAATTGTACTAATCTTTTTGTGTTTATCATAATGAAATCTCAGCTTTATGGTTCTGTATTATTGATCAATAATCTCTTCTACTATCTTTTCCAGTAGCTCTGCATCCTTTAACTGAATGGAATGTGAAAGTTTGGGGAAGGGTTAAGGTTTAGAAATTGTGGCAAAGTTTTGATTCCTACTGATAGCCATTGTGACTCTTTGTTATCAGTCCTGTGTTGGGGGTGATGTTCCAGTCCACTACAGAAAACCCGTTATGATATAAACATCATCTTTTAATTGGGCAGACTATTCCCATTTTACCCAGTATTCTAATGCTACAGAGTTCATGAAAGAGAGGTTTGGTGACTCTTGCTCATCCTTCATGCATCTCTTGAGGCCAAGTTACACTGCTTCAGGTCACTTGCCCAGAGCTTTGTAGAAGAGAATCAAATTGGAAGCCTTTTGCCAGCACTATGATGGCGGTGGCCCTCCCTCTATCTTGGCTTTCTGGTGAGGAACCTGCTGATTACAAGGCAATACTGTTTCTCTGTTCTCTTGTTCCCCAAGGCCTGTGTGGGGGTTTCCCGGAGCAGGGAAGGCAGACACCCTTGAGACACCTGGCCACCGTGAAGGAGCCAAGTCTCTGAGCCAGTAGCTGACTCTCAAGAGATTCCTTTTAGTGTCCTTATTGGAAAGTAAGGCTCTGGAGTAGAACTGAGGATCTAGGGGTGCTCAAATTTCGGTGCCCATTTGTTTTAGCTAGAGCCTTCCTATGGTTGGCAGGCCCACGGGTTACTCCCTCCTAGACCCTCTGCCATAGCTTTCTGAGTTACTTAGGAGCCTTGACACAGTCACGCCACTCACCATTGTTTCCTTTGTGACCTTTACAGTTGCCAAATGAGCTTGTGGGTTTTTCTCTCCAGTTCTTTTCCCGATAGGAAATAAAACATGCTTCACATTAATCACCCCGGGATTCCTAGACACTTAGCATTGAGTGCCTTTTGTAGTTCTTTGCTGTCTAACATTGCATGCGTTGAGTAGCATGGCCACCCTGCCCTTTCAGAACAAAACCCAGTGTGACATCAGCTCGCTCCGATGAAAGGCCAAGCCTGTTTTGGTAACTTCTGTTTGGCTTATTTGACTTTGGTGAGATCGCATTAAAGTTTCATGCTTTCTGAGTATGCAAAATTGATGTAGCATAAATTAGTTGGCTGATCCGTGCCTTTTGCTCTATTGTTTGAAAATGACTTCTCTGGGAAGCTCCCTAGTGAATCCAGCTTTGCCTGCCTGGATCTTAGACAAAACACCACTGTTAGTAGTTTTCATAAAAGTATACATCTGTGGAGAAAAAAAAAAGGGTTCTGGGAAAAAAGTCAGACAAAATGGCTATTTTTACATATCCCTTACTCGTCCCATGATTTCTAGAGATTGTACATCCCTCAGTGACATGGGCGATTGAACACCTTTGTACCAACAGTGTTAAAAATTCGAGTGACAGACTTAATGTCACACCTCTGGTTACTTTCTAAAATAAACACACAAAAACACACAATGACAGTGCATAAAGTAGAAAGGGGATGTGTTGGCCTTAAATCCCTGTGCAATTTAGTGCAGAAAAATTCCCGTAATATGAATGAATATAATAGATGATCACCTTGGAATATCGTACATATAGAAATTTTGATGCACTTCTCCTAATAATATGAAGCCCCCTAATTTAATTATGGTCATTGTTACAAATACAATTTAACAAGTTTGACACTTTCAGGGTTAGCTTAGCAAAGCAAAGGCACCTTCCCTTAAATTAAAAGTGTCTTAAGGTTTATGAAAAAGACTTGTGTTGTAGAAATAGCATTTATCATCTTGATGTCAGACCTGTTTGTCTTCACACTAAAATGTTATGTGTGCTCCCATTCTCTGGCACGCCTACCTGATCTCTACAACTCTATCTGCCCACCTATGCCTATCCTGTGGCTTCAACTTAAGTCACTTCCCAGGAACATGAGCCCCACCAGCTCAACTGGCTGCCATTGTGTTCTTCTAGAGTGTGTTCCTCCAGTGCCAAACACATGTATCCTATGCTTGTCTTCTTTCTTTGGATCATACAACTCTCTGGCGGAGGTTTTACGTGTCTGTGGAGCTTTACAAGACCAGTACTTAGCGCAGAATAAATGAGCTTATGCTATGGGTTGACACCTGCATAGCCTACAATGTGTTCTTTCATCTAATTGTGATACACACACACACACACACACACACACACACACACACACACACAGAGGGAGTTGACTAAGGGTAAGAATTGTTGGACCGATCAACAAAGATCAGTCTCTGATGGATGTCTGGATCTTCTTTCATCGACCAGATTGTTCATTAATTACTTTTGACACAGTTGAAGGCAAGTTTATTAAGTATTATGGCAGTTGTTATATAGGACACTATGGTATTGGTGATTAATAAGACATAACTCTTGGGGCTGGGGGCATGGCTCAGAGGCTGCTATACATATGTGATGATCAGGGTCCAAATCCCTAGTGATCGCATACAAGGTGAGCAGAAACGACAGCCTTCTGCAATCCCAGGAAACAAGGGCTCTCTGGGGCAGACTGGCTAGCTATACTAGCTGGGGTTTTTGTGATCTGAGTTCAGCAGAGACCCTACTGCAAGAGAAAACATGAAGAATGAGCAAAGAGGACACCTGCCATTAATGTTGGGCTTCGATATGCACATACTTGTGGTGTGCCCAGATACTCATGAAAACATACACACATACACACACACACACACACACACACACACACACACACACAGAGAGAGAGAGAGAGAGAGAGAGAGAGAGAGAGAGAGAGACAAACAGACAGAGAGAGACAGAGAGAGAGAGAGACAGAGAGACAGAGAGAGAGAGAGAGAGAGAGAGAGAGAGAGAGAGAGAGAGAGAGAGAGAGAGAGAGAGAGAGGTCAAAAAGATATAGTTTTTGTTTTCAATAAGCAAATCAGATAAGGGATATATATGCATGCTCCTAGGACCTTGTCTTTGCTAGGGTTTTACTGCTGTGAAAAGACACCATGTCCAAGGCAACTCTTATAAGGACAACATTTAGTTGGAGCTGGCTTACAGATTCAGATGTTCAGTACATTATCATCAAGGTGGGTGCATGGCAGCATCTAGACAGACATCGTGTAGGAGCAGCTGAGAGTTCTATATCTTCATCTGAAAGTTTTTAGTGGCAGACTGGCTTCCTGGCAGCTAGGATTGGGGTATTAAAGCCCACACCTACAGTGACATGCCTTCTCCAACAAGGCCACAACTCCTAATAGTGTCACTCCCTGGCCAAAGCATATACAAACCATCACAGGAAGAATAATGTTAGCAATTTTTAACTCTACAAGGATTAAGCTGTAGGACCAAAAAGATGGTCAGACAAAAGCCTTATAGGGGACGACTGAAGTGATAATGGAGAAAATTTGCTCTTTCAGTTGTTGTAAAATGCATTTTTCCAATATTGCCCCATGGTGGAAGAGACAAAGTCACATGAACTTTAGCTTGATCACAATTTACCTCTTACTGACTCAGGATGATAAGAATGTGAATTGCGTTCTATTCAAATGATAAAATCCAGATAGTTCTCAAAATATAAGATTCTGAAACAAACAGTTTACTTACTACTAAAAAACATTAGTGCTCTAGGGGTGCTTTCATAGGTGGACCTGTGGTCCTTAGCACTTTTGGAATTAAGAAAAAATTAGTCCATTATCATCAAGGTGGGAGTATGGCAGCATCTAGGCAGACATGAGGCAGGAGGAGCTGAGAGTTCCACATCTCCATCTAAAGGTTGATAGTGGAAGACTCGCTTCCAGGCAGCTAGGACTGGAGTATTAAAGCCCACACCCACAGTGACACACCTGCTCTAATAAGGTCTCACCTCCTAATAGTGCCACTCCCTGCCCCAAGCATACTCAAATGTTTAGACTTTCTTAAAAGGCCTATTTCTGTTAAAAGTAAATTTTTTTTTTTAAAGAGTAACTACTTATGTATTGAGCTTCTGTTTTCCCCTACATTCGGAGATGGCAGGTATGGCAAGCCAAGGAGAAAACAGCAATGATGAACACTGTTCTTTTACAGGGTCTAACGGACTGGGAAGAACTTGTGCCTTATACGTCCTGTGCATCTGGAAGTCTCCTGAGGCCTTCAGATGGAGACGACCTGACACCCTGTTTGCCTGTGCAGGATAGGCTCTCCTAGTGGGAGCTGTGCAGGGCAAGCTCACCAACCCTTCAGGACCACAGGCACTGGTGCAGGAGAAGCATTCCTGGTGGGGAGCTGCAACCAGAAAGTTAACCAACCCCCTAGGACCCTGGGCATCTCAGGGTTGGTTGTTTAGCTCAACCATGGCAGCAAATATTAATGTTTATTTACCTTAAATTTATATGTGTCAGTATCTGACAATATTAAAATAAATGAGAATCAGAGATGGTGGTATTTAAAATGAGAAATTCCTCATTTTTATCTTTGGTTTATAGATTCCTAGGAAAATAGGGAAATAAAGTATGGAGAGTTAGCAACAGGGTAGCTGCAAGCCTGTGTGCTTAGCTCCATTGTCCTGATCCTTGTGTTCTTCAGAAGGATGCTCATCTCTGTGGAGTGACACTGCAGTTCTCCATCATAGGCTCCACAGTTGGGAACACCCAGATTTCTTTTTCCTTTTAACTTCCTACTAGATATATGACTGCGTGTTAGATATTTGTCTACACAAGTTTCTTTATTGGTAAAATGTGTCTGCAGTACCAGTCCCTTGTCATAAGGTTGCAATAAACCTAGTAATATCAGCCACATGCGTAGGCTGACACCTGGCATGCATGTGGGCAGCCCATGTTAGTACATCACTCACTGCCTTGCTGCATGCTGGGAAAGAGCTCCTTCACTGCCCACTCGCAGGAGGAAGCAATCCAGCTCTTCAGCAGGTGTTCTTTCCTTCTAGGCTTTGTCCCTGTCTGGACCACTCCTTCCTTGATTAGGGATGATTTATTTCTGTTACAAGACCTAATGCTGGCACATGAATAAGGCAAGACGGTTATCATGTGCCTCAAAGAGATAAGCAAGAAGAAAATGTGATGGTGTGAAGGAAGTGACAAGCCCCAAGGCCGGGGTGCCCACTTATGATTCTGTAAAACCACACAACACAGATTCTCAAGGGGATAAAATTCTTCAGTGCTCACATATGCCAACCTCTTACCTAGGTAATAGGTTGCTTTATCAAGCCCCAATGTCACACATCTGTCCTCTGCATGCTAAGGTACCTACGTCAAGAGAGACGTAGTAGGAAGATCAAAGAGTCATGGTGTCTAATGGGGGGCAAAACACTTCACACTGGGGTGAAGGGTGAGGGATTCCAACAAGGTATGCCTCAGAGTTTCTCTTAAGGAATTTATAACATTGAAGGATAGCCTCTCTTATTACTGAACAGTTATACAATAAAATGCTTACCTATATACATTCTTACTTCTATCTACTGGCCTTTCTGCTAGCCTCTGGGGACACAATGAATAAGTTCATTAACTTTTCTATGCGAGTAAGGACTTGGAGCCAGCTCTCCTGTTTTATATCTGTTCCTAGGAACATTTTCAAACTTGTGTGTCTATATTGCTTTGAGCCAACACTTGCAAGGATTACACCTTTCAGCAAAAGTCCTCTAGTATTACGATCTTTGTTCTGTTCTCTTATTTCCCCATCTCTGTGCCTGGTCTCTGTTCCCACATACCTCAGTTTATGCTCTATTGGCCCACAGAGTTAGTGTGGCTGCTCAAAATGGTCACTATATATTTCATATCATTTCTAGTAAAACAATCTCAGATCCAAGTCACCTATGTTGTCAAACCCAGGCCCATCGCACTCTGTATAGCTGAAAAACACTAAGTTGTTTGTGGAAAGCTTGGTATCTGTCCTCTGAGGTTCCAGAAAGGATGAATAAAATGCTCAAACAATCTTCATGACTGCATGAAGTGCAATTCTGAGATTGAATCAGCAATTTCTATTCTTCAGGACATGGGTAACTATGAAAGGACTGATCTGTTCTTCACAAATGGGCTACTAGATGGAACCGGTGGTTGTCTGCTGTACCCAGACGGATGTACACACAAGATTCTCTTCAAAATGAGAGCAATGTGTTTACTGTGGAGACCAGAATTTCTTTTTAGCTTAGCTGTCTTTTTCTTCCTTGATCTCGCTGTTGTTTCCACATGGTATGCTGTAAAGTCTTTTGAGATTACTTTCCTGCTTCAGCTCTGCAAAGAAATTGGAACTTTAAATCTGTATATTGGCCACAGCCTTGAAGGAGAAGTGGCTCCTCAGGTAGACCAAGGAACTAGAAACAAGGGAATTCAAACCACACACCACCAATGGCAGGTGCAATTCAGGGCTTGGTTTAATGAGGGCATAAATTGTTTGTCACTTGTCCAGTTCTTTATTGCTAGGCTCTCAGAAGTAAGTTCAAATGCAAACCTCCTCTTAGAAGGGTCATACTTCATTGTTATCTTTCAATTAATAAACTTGGTGTCAAGAAAAGGGCATCCACAATGTCTATCACCTCAGATCACAACCACATTGCTTCCCACATGTAATAACTAGGATTCTCACAGAAATTAGTCACTGCAAGTCATTCCATGAAAATAGCCTTGGGAGGTCCTTCAGGTATACCTGCTATTCCTATGTGCCAATAATACTTTCATCCTCAACAGTGTCCTTGAAGCATGCCTGCTGCTATGTAAGTGTGATCTCCTTTGACTCTGTAGATAGAAGCTGTGAAACTTCTCTGGAGAGATGAGCCACACTATTACAACATTAAAAAAAAAAAAATCCCTTTTCTTGGTAGATTCATGAAGTGCCTAAGAGGCAACTGTCCCTAGTGGCTGCTCAAAGAAAGCAAGTCATTGTTGATATTGTTGATGAAGTAGAGAGTGCGTTGGTACACTTGGTGAATACAAAATGCTTCCTCAACTTTCTGCACTCTGGGTGTCCAGGAATGGAGCTAGACACTTTGTGAGAAAGTCTTTTTAGCCTATAGTATAATAATAATATTCACTTCATAAAGTGAGACACAACATTTAACCTAATGGAGGCAGTAACTGTTTTACAGAAAACATATGGTGTGACTTTGAGGACATTTTAACCGCCTTTTTTTTTCCCCCACAAAGAATAAAAAAGAGGGTTTGTTTTCTTCGAGTCAGCAATCCTTCATCGTGGAAGAAGCAGTGGAAGGAGGAGTGGGTAGCCGACAGAAGCTATAACTCAGGAAGGAGACACAAGCAAGGTCAGGCGGGACACACTGATGTGCGAGATCACCTTAGAAATAGCACCGGATTCCTTTGGGAGTTATAAAGGTGCCTTAACTCTTGTCCTTGCCAAGCATCCTGTAATAGTATGACAAGATTTTATTTATTATCACAGTCAAATTGGACTCTTATGCTCTGGCTAGGCCACAGGTGTGGAATGTCAGCCATGGCATGCAATATCATGGGGGGGGGGTTGTTCTTGTGAGGCCATTTAGGAAAGGGAAGGATTCATAATGAGACCCTCCAAAGAGGATGCCTTTTTCTTCAGGCCAGAGAGGCACGTGTTTGCTTTTACTAGCTACCTAATAGGTTTTTACCATGTAAGGACCCTGTATTTGTGCTGGAATCGAAGGAAGGAAAGAAACATTTAATTTAAAAATGAAGCTTCCCTAACTGGTTGGCTACTTTAGTTATGACGTGTCTTTGTTCCCTCATGTGGATAGAGAGGGCTTGACAAACATCTTGAGGCTGGAAAGGAAGCAGTCAGAGTGTATGGACAAAGACATTTCTATACATTTCTATAGGTATACAGCATTCATATTTACAGATGCTAATTGGCTTAAGACATGGAGCTTATTCAATATTTACGGTCAACTGTCAGGTTTTTTTATTATGAAAAGATAAATTTCCTTCATTTAGCGATGCCTGGGAGAAAGCATATCAACACCTTGAAGAGAAATTGACTGGAATACATATATTTGAGAATGTAGGCCCACTCTCAAGAAATAATTTGCCAGAATACTTGTTTCAATCTGTTTAAGCTAATTATTATTATTATCTTTTTTTGTGTATAGCTTTCTAGCATAAAGGGCTCATAGTTGAATAATACCCAGATGTACTTAGGCAGCATTAAGATCAGATGAGATTTTCATTGGAGTTTCGTCATTAACATTCATTTTAGTAACTCAAACCTAGAAAAGGAAGAGAAAAGAGAAGTTTTCAGAAATAGGACCAAATATAACATGGAATAAAAAATGTCAAGAGAAAAGTGCAAACTCCCAACCTTTAAGTACTGTCAAAAAAAAAAAAAAAGTCTAAGTAACAAGGACTGGGGGAGAAGATGAAGGATAATCTGCCCTGAGGAGCGGATCCAAGGCAAGGCAGTACATGCCTATAATCTTAGGAGACTGAGGCAAGCAGATCTCCTGAGTTCAAGGCCAGCCTAGGACAAAGCAAGTTCCAGGTCCAGGCGTGGTGGTAACAAACCTTTATGCTGGGCCACACCTTCTGCTGGAGGCCTACTTAAGGACAATGACTCACTTTCTTCCTCTGCTTGGACTTACTTGCCGGCACTTCTGTTGGAACCTACTTCTTGAGGATTCCAGTTTATACAGCAGACCAGTTGAAACAACTAGCCTTGAGCAACTACTAGATTCTTGGACTTTCCATTCATACCTGCCATAGTTGAGTTAGTTGAACTACAGACTGTGAGTAATTACAATAAATTTCCTTAATATACAGAGACATTCCATAAATTCTGTGACTCTAGAGAACCCTGACTAATACACTCCAGTGTGTGTGTGTGTGTGTGTGTGTGTGTGTGTGTGTGTGGTTATGCATAGGCTACAAAAGTCCAAGCCAGGCATGTGACTCTCTTCCTGCTGCTTTTGGATCCAGATGTAGAACTCTCAGCTATTATATCTGCCTGCATATCCACATGCCAATAATGGACTAAAGCTCTGAACCTGTAAGCAAGCCCTAATTACTTTTTTTTTTGGTATTTTTCGAGACAGGGTTTCTCTGTGTAGCCCTGGCTGTCCTGGAACTCACTCTGTAGACTAGGCTGGCCTCGAACTCAGAAATCCGCCTGCCTCTGCCTCCCAAGCGATGGGATTAAAGGTGTGCGCCACCACCGCCCAGCCCCAATTACATTTTGTAAGAGTTCCATAGTCACAGTGTCTCTTCCCAGCAATAGAACACTAAGACATGAACACGTGCCGTGGTATACAGGTGGAGGTTGGAGGGTAACTCCTTACCTAATGTGGGTTCTGGGGATAGAACCTCAGGTTGGCAGGCTTGGTGCAATCATCTTTACCTGCTGAGCCATGTTCTTAGTCCTTGAAACACTTTTATTCATTGCTTGGGGGTTTCTATCATTTTTAGGTTTCTTTAAAGAAACAAAGATTTCTTTTAAGTTCTTGCTTCTTGAAGATGCCTGGTGGAAGCCTACTAAAGTAAAACATGTCACTAAAATATAATTAGCTGAGTAGGAGTAAAAGAGGCATCTACAGTTAAACAGTAACTGCAGACACTGTGGCTTTTCACTCCACCTCAGCCTCCGACCCCCATTGTTAACCGTCTCCTCATATCCACTATAAAGGTCCAAGGTATGCTTAGGAATAACAAGCTTTTGTCGGGGTAAGGCTCTATTGCTTTCAATTTGTGGCGAAAGCTGGATTTACTCCTGCAGGGCCCTCCAAGCTCTGTAGTTCTTTGGCAATACCACCTGTTTTGCTGAACAGTGGCTCTTAGAACAAAATGCTTGAACAATTTGGCCCTAGGATGTATTTTAAGAACACTCCTGCCTGGCAAGAACATGTAATAGCTACCGTTTAACAATTCACTAGATGAAAATGAATACTGGGCTACTGCCAGCTACAATTTCTGGACCTTAAAACTTTAAATAATTAATATGAAAAGAAAAGAAAGTGAATTCCACTTACTTTGAATCTGACGAGTTAGCAGTTCACATATTAAGACCTACAACATTCCAGAAGTCAAATAATTCGAGGAAAAGCTTGCTACAGCACCAACCATCAAACAAGTCTCTAGTACACATGTGTTTATGCATACAGTGGAAGCTGAGATGACGGATGGAGCAGCTGTGTACACTAGCTAAAATAATTTAGTTGATTAGTAAACTCAGATCTATATTGGATATTTCAAAATAAAAATGAGTTACTCTGGGGAAAAATCATTTTTAAAAGTCACTTTGAAGTATGCTTTTGACTAGATAATATTTTGTAACTAACATGATTTCTAGAGCAACTTGACAATTTTTTTCTATATTTCTTGGAATTTTCAAATGTAAATTACTGAAATGTTCCATTCTCTAAAAATACCAGATGCTTTTCTTATATTTACATAACAATCATACAGGCTCATCATGTGCTATGTTTGTATATCTATACAATTATATAATGTTAGAAATATGGGATTGATATCTCTAGTCTGGAATCATTGTCATTCATATTGGAAATATTCAAAATCCTTTCTTCTTGTTTCTAAAGAGCATATAGTGCATCATCAGTACCAGTAATCACATAATTGTAGATATGATGTCTAACTATAACATATTGTCTAACTGTAACACATTACCTATTGATCCCTTCAATCTTTCTAGCCTCTGGCAACCACCAGTCTCTTAACTTCTCTGAAATCGTTGTTCTAGGTTTCCACATGAGATCGTATGATACTTTTCTTTCTTTGTATGGTCTATTTCATTTGAATCCAATAACCTTCAGTTCTGTGCAAATCACAAGATATAATCCCTTTCAAAGGCTGACTAATACCTGCTGAAAGTCCTGCTGGAAGCTGGAGATATTTTGTTTAAATGTTCAAGCTTGTTAAAAAGGTATAAAGAATGGGATTTTTTTTTTATTTGTTTTGAATGTTTCAGACTTGTTAGCAGTAGGTGAGTGCTTCAACAATTGCTAATTATCTGTGGTATAGTAGAATTCTTTACACTGCTCTAAGAAAATTTAAGTGTGGTGGTTTGAATGAAAACGGCTCCCATAAGGCTCACGGGGAGTGCCACAGTTAGGTGTGGCCTTGTTAGAGGAAGTGTATTGCAGATGGTGGGATTTGAGGTTTTAAATCCTGAAGCTAGGCCCAATGTTCCTCTCTCTTCCAGCTGCCTTCAGATCTGGAGATAAAATTCTCAGTTCCTTTTCTAGCACCATGACTGCTTACATGGTGCCATGCTTCCTGACACAATGAAAATGGACTAAACCTCTCAACTATAAGCAGCCCCCACTTATTTGTTTTCCTTTATAAGAGTTTCCATGGTCATAGAGTTTCTTCACAGCAATAAAAACCCTAACTAAGACAGTAGGATAATCTATCTGGCCTTATCACTGACCTGGGTAGAACATCACTGTTAAGGACATTGAGCTTTATCAGATGACAGCTATGTGTTCTATTACTCATGGATCTGATGAGGAACAGAAATGAGGTTATATATCGCACACATATACAACACACTTTATATAATATACTATGTATATAATTATATACTATATACCATATGCTAATATTATAAAGTATATACTGGGCAATAAAATATATATATTTCATATACACATATACTATAATCTATATGCTATATATTACATAGATATAATATAGAACTACATACATCATATACAATAATATACATATGTAAATAATACATATATGCTCAAAATAAGGCTTGGATGATTATGGAGGCTGAGAATCCTCCAAGTTGGAGGCATGGGAAATTGCCAGTTGTACTCCAAGATCAAGGGCCTAAGCACAGAATTGCTAATGTTTGAGAACAGAATATGGAAGGTGTTTTATTGTTTGTGCCATGAGAAGATCAGATGATGTCCACCACACTAGGAAGAACAATCTTTATTCAGTTGATATCGAGGCTAACTAACCTTTTCCAGAATGACTCTCATAGACCTACCTAGAAATTATATTTTACCAGAAATCTGGAGAATTCTCCTTACGCTGGCATCAAATATTAACTCTCATTATTGCTAATTCAAATGAACAGTCTTATGCTTAGAAACAGAGCCATAGAACCTATCTTAAAGGCCACTGCTAGAGTTTTCATGCAGTTAGGCTAAGGGAGCATTATGGATTTAAAAACCATAATCAGTCCCACAGCCCTTCGTGAAGTGCCACATAAAGCAAGGCTATCCACTAGGAACGATCTCTGAGCAGGTGCTCAGTGTCTCGTAAATTCATCATCTTATCTCTCAGGTATGTCTACCCAAGGCCTGTTTAGAAACTCCTCTTGTCATTCAGGGAGACAGAGCTGGGGGGGGGGGCTCAGCCGCTGTATTGCTCTGCCTGTCTTGGGTGCCTGGTCTTATTTCAAGGCGATGACCTGTGGCTCTTACAGGACATGCTGAGGGCCAGCCTGCTCCTTTTCTGTGTTCCCCCTGCCCCTCCCCGGCCTTTCTCTGCCCTTGGGAGTTTTTGTCTATTTATTTGCCAGCTTCTCCCTTGTGGCTCCTCAGGTGTCCAGTGTTTACCTGCAGTCCAGTGTTCGAGTTATCTGGCTTAGTTTCCTTTTCTGAAAAGCCTGAGTCTTGGCAAAATCACATCAGAGATAGAATTCCTTCATTTGTTTTCCAAATGGAAACAATTGTGCTTTGCTGCCATGGTTTATCTACTTAAATGTGATAACTTTATTCCTTCTTCTCTCCCTCTCCCCAGTTGGTAAGATGTTTTATGGAAAACAGAAATTGCAAGTGGAGACTAGAATACACACTGTAGTACTACACGGCCAAAGCTATTCCCACAATACTGTGGATAAATGCTTGGATCATAGTACTAATTAATTTTATTAACTTGGAGCTGAAAGGAGTTGGCAACTTAAGGAAGGGCATACAATGCAGCAGACCTTGCCAGACTCGTTCTATATAGTTGCCTTTAACTGAAAGTTAAAGAGCATTCGCTCATTACAAGTAACGAGGCAAACGGGATGCTTAGACCACAGTCTGCCTCCATCACATCCAAAGAATATGAGCAAGAGAAGAAAGACATACCTCTTTTAGTGCAAGAAGTAAGTTTATTTATTTATTTTTGATAAGGAAATAACAAAGGAATGGTGCCAAGTGAGGTACAACGGAAACATCTGCATATGGAAACTGTCCTTGAAAGAAACTTCAGATTGTTGTCACAGTTACTGATTGTCAGCTTAAAAAAAATGAAATCCTGTTTGTCAAAAATAAAAAAAAAAAAATATTCCTTGGGAAATTTCCGAATGGTAATTTTAGTTCAAAGCTATAATACTGAGGGTAAAGAGTCCCCTTGGCTAAGACCAAGGTAGTACTGCGATGGTATATATATTCCTACTTTTGATTCCTACTTTGCAAAATGCCTGTACATTTTGCAAAGAAAGTGCGAACATTCCTACTGCATCGTTTTTTGGAAGTGTGTCTTCCAGTGTTAGTTAATGTGAGTCAACACTGGTCCTTACGGCTCGCAAGCACACACTTACATGTTTCTGATGCTGTATTGGAAGCATTTGGGTCTATTCAGATAGCAGAGTTGAAATACAGAGGGACAGACACCAAGTCTTCAGCCTGATGCTCTTTCATTAATGTTGAAGTGGTAAAAATTACTTAGAAAGGTTTCATTTTCTTAAGGACACAGTTGAACACATGGCTGCTTCTTTGTTCTCTAAAGCAACATGTATAATTTAATTGGCAAATACAGAATAAATGAATACCAGAAGACAAAAATAAAAGCATTAAAGCCCATTACAATCTTGAATAACACAAAAACTTTAAGCATATAGGAAAAGTATTGCAATCACGTATTTAGCTTTACTTTTTCTAAATATATATCATAATTTAAAACTATATAAAGTCACTTACGTAAAAGTAACTTTTCAAGTGTTATAGCTGAAAGCATGGCTTGGTGTTTGGCTTAATCATTTTTTTTTTTTTTTTAACCAGTTTCATTTATAAAGCTCGTAATCTTGCCAGCAGGGCTTCAACTTCAGGAACTGATTCGCTTTTAGAAACAGAGTCAAGAAGTTCCATTTCCTTTTTTCTGTTGCTTTCTGCATTACAGGCTTCCTTCTCAACTGCCTTGATCCTCCCTGTAGACGTATGAGTGTCTAGATTATAATTAAGCTCCTTGGCGACTGGAGTCCTGGTGGAGTTGCAATTGATACTGTGATGTGGACGTGACCCTTCTGTCAACTGCATTTTCTGATTTTCTACAGTAAGGAAAAACAAAACACAAAACTTATCAGTGAGAAAACCCAGGTCCAGGCATGTTATAGAACATAGTTTTAACTATGGTCAGTGAATAAGTCCTTTTCGTTAGACTAGAAATAGCCAGTAGAAAAGGAGATATAAAGTAAACATGTAGCAGTTAAGAATCAATTATAGTAGAACATGGCTTATTTCCTTCTTTTATGCTGAAACACTGGTTACCAGGCCATCCTCAGTTTTACTCCATGACTCATTCAGGATTTGAGTCAAAGAATAATGACATGGAGCAGTCAAATCTACCCATAAGGATGGACCTCACAGTCCCCATCACTCGGTTTCTTCCCCCCATCCTTGGCTCAGAGCATCACAGCAAGCACATGCACCATCTGTCTGTTTACTTGTCCACTGGGTGTCTTTTCATTAGGATGTATATCTCACAGAGCAGCAGCTTTATTTTAAATACCATGTCGTTTCAGTACCTATAATAGTCCTAGCTAAGCTAAGAGTTCAATAAACACATTAGATAAACAGTCTGTATAGATTATGACCCAACAGAGGAGTTAGACGAAGATTTTCTTTTTGAAGAAAAAGTAAGGAAGACTCTCTTAAGAATTATAAAACTAAAAAAAAAAATTCTTTTTTAAAAAATAATGAAGTTGTCAGGCAAACTGCATTTTCTAGCAAACCATAATTACATAATTATGTCATAATGACATTGAGTAGTCTATCTACATCTACATGTACATGTATGCATACATATACATACATACATACTGGCAAGAGAATGTGATCTTGACCCCATAATGGGCAGTGATTAAGTGCTGCTGGCTGATTCTCTGAGATGTAAACTTTCTTCTAATTAGCCGACTCTCACATTGGGCAACCTTATGATTGGGTCTCTCCTAGATCTCCAACTGTTAAAAAGCGGATTGTCTCAATATTCATGTAACCTTGAACAGGGTGTGAAAATGGCTCCAACAAACTTGACATGACATTTAAAGTTTTTTGGTTATTCGCTGAGAGATGTTCCATTATCCCAATAGTAATGACTTTGGAGCACGAGCAGTCACTCATGACAGTGTGTTTTATGCGAGCTCTGAAAATTCCAACCGAAAACAGCTTGTACATTAAAAGGTGGCTGCTGAAGATATTTACTGCACTGTCATTTCCTGACCAGGGGCTTCCGGTGATGGATGAGTATTTTACACAGTTTCTTGGACAATCTCTACAAATTTTAGAAGTATGATCAGCTTTTAGCTGTGGGAAGAAAATAAATACACTTTTCTTATCACTTTCTCTATCAGGTGGGCAACTGTTACTCAAAAATCAAAATCTAACCGAGCAGTGATTTTTTTTTTCTTAGAGGAGTTTATGCGCTGCAGCTCACAGTGCACGCTCGGTGCCTGCAGCAAAGAACATACACCGGACTGGTGGTTCTGCAGTTCCTAGGGCCACATAAATGAATTGTTTCTTGTACCCACCACCATCCCCTAAAAGGTGTATAGGAAGTGCATTTGTAGCTAAGTGCTGATTTCCAGTCAGCATACTGCTCATTCCCAAATCTCTCTACCACACCTGGTCATTTGATGTCTTGTATATTACTCCATCATGAGACTGCCAACAAACAAGGTTGTTTTGCTACAGGGAAACTCTAGTTAAAATCTTGGATTACTGAGAGTATTCTGGCAAGGATATGGATCTGGAATATAAGAAAATAATACATAAAGTCCCACAATATAGCTATACACAATCAAGGCCAATTCTGTATGTGGAAAAGTAAAAAGAAAAAGTAAAATGGGATTTTAGGTAATCAATGAAATCTGAATTTTAATGGATAAGTCCATCCCTTTGAGTCTCAGACTCTAATAATAAATCTGGAAGAATAGCTATGAGGATAAAAGGGCGAGAACTGGGCACTCCTATATGGTGACTGCTGTCCTAGTTAGGGTTACTATTGTTGTGATGAAACACCATGACCAAAGGAACTTGGGGGAGAAAATGGCTTACTTAGCTTATAATGTTCATCACTGAAGGGAGCCAGGAGAGGAACTCAAACTTGGCAGGAAACTGGAGGTAGGAACTGATGCGGGGACTACGGAGGAATACAATACTGGCTTGCTCCTCATGGCTTGCTCAGTCTTCTTTTTTACAGAACCCAGGTCTACTAGCTCAGAAAAGTACCATGCCCAATGGGTGGGCCCTTAGCCATCAATTAAATAATTAAGAACGTGCCCTATATATGGCAGCATCTTACAGAAGTATATTCTCATTCGGGGTTCCCTATTTTCAGATATCTCTAATTTATGTGTCAAGTTGACATGACTGAGTAAAAGCAAAAAGAGGCTTGGTCATGTGCTTCCATTCGATACTGAGTAAGTCAGTGGCAGAAGCCAGATGCTGCCTCAGGAGACACTGGGACTGTCTTAGACAAAGCTGAAGACATTTTTGTCAAAGACAAGTGCCAAGTAATTCAAAGCTGGATTTCATAATAATGATATCCTGAATCCTTACAACAACTTTGTAGAGCAGAAAGACAGATAGAAACTACCTCAATGCAGTTACGTTCAAGGGCACATCATCCCCTTCTGTCCTGGTCTCAATTATGTTGATGACTGAATTCTAAGCTTGACCTCAATTCATTGCAATATCCTAATCCATTCATCCCTCCATTTTTCTAGATAGGCATTTCCTACTCTTTCTTCTCTTTTCAAACCTCCAGCATCTCCCCCTAGCATCAAGCATCTGCCTCTACCTTCCTTCCTGTCAGGATGGATCAATGTTCTGCCATCCCGAGGACAAGCTCTAAGGTCTCACTTCCCTTTGTCAGCTGCACTCTCCCTGTCTGAACTGTCAAGGTGTAGCCCTCCCTGTCATCATCCCTGTCCTGGCTAGTTTTATGTCAACTTGACACAAGCATGTCATTTGAGAAGAGGGAATCTCAAGTGAGAAAACACCTCCATAAGATCCAGCTATAGGGCATTTTCTTAATAGTGATGGATGTGGGAGGGTCCAGCCCATTGTGGGTGGTGCCATCCTTTCGCTGGTGCTCCTGGGTTCTATAAGAAATCAGACTGTGCAGGCCACGAGAAGGAAGTCAGCAAGCAGGGCCCCTCCATGGACTCTGCATCAGCTCCTGCCTCTAGGTTCCTGGCCTGTCATCCTTCAGTGATGGATTACATATGTTGTGGAAGTATAGTTCAAACAAACCTTTTCCTCCCCAGCTTGCTTTTTGGTCATGGTGTTTCATTACCATGACAATAGAAACCATAACTGAGACAATCCTCAGCATTCTCATTAGTTATGATAACTTCAAACTCAAGAGAGAAGGACATTTTTATATGTTTCCACTTCTGCCCCAGCTATGCCCTCAGTGCTAGGCCCCTTTAAAGAAACCTCTTTGAAGGAGCGAGGTTCTTAACGCTTTTCTTCCCATTTACATTCCTCTTGAACCCACACTCGTGCCGATTTTGACATTTTACTCTTTTCAAGCAATTCTTGTGAATGTCATCAGTGGACCAATTGGTGAAAGAAAGGACAGCAGCTACTTGGACACCTTGCCTGTGAGGCGGCAGTTGGAGAGCCCAGCACAGCCTGGGGTGCTTCTTTTAGTGCTCTGGTGTCTCAACTTCTCTGGAAGTTTCAGGCAATAACTGGTGGGCCAGTGTAAGGAAAAACATTTGGATCCTTTTTGAGGAACTCAGAATAGTCATGGGTTTGCCATTTGGGATAAGATGCTAAAGGAATGGCATGGTATTTGACTCCTCTACAGTTTCAGAAGGAAACACTTTCAGGGAAGCAACTGATAAGATGGTGTGAAAAAGGAAGATGCCATTCCACAGACCCCTGGAAAACCAGGCAAGTGTACAAAGCACATTAAACTGGAGAGCTTGTGGCCCTGTTAGCACTTTCTCGATAACTATTCTCTCCCAGAAGCCATGTTCCCCTCTTTGCACAGCAACAAATCCACCAGGCTCCTAGTTTCTATTTGGATTAAATTTTTCCATAGTTGTCTTTCAAACAACATAGGACTGGCAAATCTGTAAATTAGAATGCATGGATTTGCAGAAGTAAATTATAATTTGATGTGGGTGGCTTCATCCTTCACATCTCAAGTTAGAAATATAACATGGCACACTTGGACACATGGACTCGGTGAAAGGTAAGGCTGGAACTGCAATAAAAAGAGAAACATTTCTATTTATCCTCCACAGAAGTCTTTGCCAAGACACATTTTTAAAATGGAAACCGAACATACTAAGGCAAAATAGAATGACTGCTTGATTTTCTAAAGGGAGTACTTTTGTACAATTTTATGAATCAAATCTTGGGCTTTCCTTTTCCTTTAAGATATTACCATTGATGTTTGTGTGTAATATGTCCAGGACCCCTGCCAAAACTCAGGGCCAATGGTAATGGTAGCACTGCTAGGCAATGAGACAGCTTCTATTCTTAGTACCAAACTCATAAGGGAATCCAATACACATATCCTGTATTTGTTTATCTGTTCTTCTTACTATTATCTGTTCTTATTATCTGTTATTGTATTCAGGATAAGAATACATAGTATTTTTCTATAAAGTAGGAAGACTCACTAATTTCAGTTTAACTCTTCACATGACTCTTACTATAAGAACCAAATCAGAGAGCCCACCACAGCTTTACTTCCCTCTGTGAACTGAAAGTTGTACTGTTGGAAAGCTGAGTTGCTCTTAAATGCAGAGCTCACTGGATAGAAACATAAAAACCAAGAGTGCAAACTATGCCCAGTGTTGGGTTCCATACAGTGTTTGGCAGAATATAGATTTAGATTACAATGACATTCAGAAACCTCACGCATCCTGTACTATCATTCTAATCGCTCCTCCAGAAACTCAACCGCACAGGAATCTAAGAACAACGCTGACAACGCATGCAGGCACACATGCACGCATGCACACATGTGCATTTTGGCATCTAAATGAAGTAATTCAGCCAACAGTTGCTATGTATCTTCCATGTAGAAAGCAAGGGCAGCACCTTCCCACTGCAGCAAATAGCAGTTATCGTTCAGAGGGGCTTTTCCTCCCTGTGAGTCAGCATACTCCCCCCCTCACACTGTGGTTCTAATGGGCACTTTCTTCTTAGACATGCCAGCTCTCTGATACATAAAGAAATTGAGCTTCCACCTATCACGGCCAAATGGCAAGACTGTGGCAGCTTTGACAGGAGTAGGAATGCAGAACACTTGAGCCCTAATATGTCTTCAGTGACTTTCACTCTTCTGGAAATTTGGTGTCTTTTTAAAATTCCTTACACTTTGCTCTTAACTATTACTTTGACCTACTAAGGAGCTGTTCTTTCATCCTGACAACAGCTTTATTAGGGCAAAAGGAGTGAACAATCCATAAATATCATTTTTAAGGCACCATTGGGTATGCACAATAGTAAAGTGTGTGACAAATATATGTTTTTAATCTATGCAATAACAGAAGTTAGTGCTGGTCACCAGCAGTCCGTATCTCCGGGGCTTCCTTACTAGTCTCTTTGGTTTTATTTTGCTCTTTATCTTACATAAATACATATATGTATAAATATGTGTATATATGTATATATATGTACATACACACATGTATATGCATACATACACACATACATATATAATGACAGATGTATAAAAGGTCATTTTGTATGGCTAACATATAAAGTTAGCCATAGAAGTATCAACTAAGCCATCGGAACCATTTGTGTAAAAGCAGAAACATCTGAACAAAATGCAATTCCCATTGAAATAATGAAATCTCTGGATCAAGAAGCTAATTCCTAAGCTAGTATGTTTTTTGTAAAAGCTCATATACACAGTTTCTTTCTCATTTTACTGTCTCATAAAATAAAATTTCAAAAGCAGCACAGACAGGGGCCTTGCCTGGCTCAGTGCGGGGCAAGTCAGAACTGAGCATCTGACTGGGAGGAATCTTGTAAGGGCCTAGGCTCAGAAGAGAAGTCCAGGCCCTTTTCCTTAAAGACTGGCAAGGGAAAGGCCAGATCCTGCCGCTTCCCTTTCTGATAGGCCATTCGTTAGGTTCCATTCCCAAGCCGCTTTCTTACTGCTCACTCAAGTCTTAGGATCCTTTGGTTTTTGTTCATTCTTTACAGAAATTGTTCCCTATGAGTGCCCAAAACCTCAAGGCTCTTACATTCAAAACTGTCTCCTGCCTCATTTCCCACTGACACCTGGTTTTTGTCCCAGTCCCTGGAAGGTGGCCTTTAAGTGTGTGCAACTTTTTTTACTCATGTTAAGACTCCCAGACCTACATGTTTGTCAAAACAGCTAATAAATTATGCTAATTAGGTGATTCATGGTAGTGGCCCAGACAGTTTGCAGACATAAATGATGTAGGATGGGGTTAGTCAGGCTAGCTGGATATGACTGGGAGGGTGAGGTTTGAGTGAGTGATGTTATTCCCTAAGAATAGCAAGCAGCATTTAAATTCAGGTTTGTGGTCAATGATTGGATCAGTTATATGTGAATAATGAAGTCTTGGTTTGTATGGAGTACACTTAACTTCAGGCGAATTTTCTTGTTTGGCAATATACTTTCCCTCACATATCAATGGAAAATTTGGTTTGCCTTGGAAACCAAAATCTGCAAATGCTCAAGTCTTTTATGTAAAGTGGTTTAGTGTTTCCTATAACCTATACACATCCTCCCATGTGTTTTAAATCATCTCTAGATTATTTATAACATATAAGTAATACATGTAGATATGTAATGTTATATATAATTCATTAGTTCAGAAATAAGAACTATCTTAACAGTATAAATGCATTTTCTTCACGTTTTCATGAACAGTGGTTGAGGTCACAGATGTGAAATCCCTGAATGCAGAGGACTAACTAGGCTCTGTCATCCCAGTGTTCCTTCAGTGTTCCTGAGGACAGCAAATGCTGCAAGTTCCTCCCCGTGTCTGGGTCTCATTTACATGTCTTTGCTGCGATTAAGCTGCAATAGTGTTATGCTTACCTGAATTATGATAGCTTGAACTCCATCACTCTGGCAAAGCACTGAAACTGAGGAAATTTTAGGAATCACTAAATTTGTATTCAGCTGTTCAGAAGGTGACAGTGGTCTGGTACCCCAACCTAGTACCTGGTGTCCAAAATGAGGCAATAGTTTTTGAAGGATTATGACCTATGCAGTTTTAATATAGGTAACTGGTGTCAGCAGTCATTGCATGCTATTATTTATAGCTTGCATTATTATTATACTATTATTATTATATCAAAGAACCACATGGCTCTTATATAATTTGCAAACATTTTCCTAACATATATTTGTATTTGATTACCTTCAATTTTTTTGTTTAGTATTGTGTGTGTGTGTGTGTGTGTGTGTGTGTGTGTATGTATGCACGTTACTTGTGTGTGCATACATTGTGTGTACCACAGAATATGTGTGGAGGCCAGAAGATAACTTTTGGGATTTGAATCTCTCCTACTGCTATGTGGGTTCACACACAGGGCACTGAATGGAGCAGCAGGTGCTTTTCTTTCTGTGCCATCTCTCAGAGCCCATGTATATGAGTCTAGTAAAAACCCTGTGACAGAGGTGATCTATTTATCTATTCACCCCAGCTTACACTTGAAGATGAGGAAACAGAAACCGATTGCAGGCAGGCCTACAGTCAGAACTCCAATCAACATAGTCCTGGTTAACAACGTCTCCTGTGATAGGACCCTTTATTTATTGACTGATTTATCTTCTCGCTTCTAACTCCTGCATGTTGGGATAACAGGTGTGCACCACCGTGCTTGCCATTCTATGTTTTGATGATCTGTATTTTGCCTTCTTTGGCTATTTACTTCATATCCTCCAGTGAACTCCTTTAAGCAACCAAATCTCTCTGTCCATTCCTCACAATTAGACCCTTGGGCTACTTTCCTGCTCCTCCTGCCTTCTCTCATCCACTGTTCCAAAGCGCAACCATTTCTTTTCAGAAGACTATAGATTTTTACTTCCATCCTTGACAACAGTGCTTCAGCATTGTCTACCAAGGCACCTTTGAACATTTCAATGTAAGCACTCTACGATAATTTCAAGTTTGAGAAAGTGTACTGAAACAAAACTCCCAACTGCAAAAGCGTCACACGCGTCCTTGTATCCCACTGAGCACAAGCACAGTCTGTTTATTAGTTCTGCTGCTCACAGCTATCTAGGGCCACCATGCTTGTGATCACTGACATGCAGTTCAGGAGGCACTTTGTATTTGTAAGCCTGCCTGTCAGGTAGTAAATAGCTAACAATGTGATAGCTTGCACTTGTGCCTTTATAAGCATAGGTCTAAGAAAGAGCAGGGATGAATTTGGACAGTATAGATATTAAGTAACAAAATATACATTTGAAGAAGCCTTTGGATTTCTGTGCATCTCTGTCTCTCTGCGCACATTTCTTAACCCTAAATGATATGCACAAGCGTCTCTATACTATAGATAAAGAAGTGGAACTTTAGCAAAGCCCATGTACTGCCCAGCCCATACAGTTCTCGCAGTTTGCATTTGAAGAATTCCATCTAAATCTTAGGACCTATGTTTTTGGAAGCTACAGCAAACACACTCAGATGTGGAAAGAACACATACTAAAGTGCAGGGGAGGTTGACTCTCAGTGGGAATCACTTGGGAGCCACAATGGAGAGTAACCAGTTAAATAAATACTTAGGGAGACATTTTTCTGAAGCCATTTATAAGCTGTATCCGACAGTGTGCTTTTCAGTAGTTCCTTTTGTTTATATTTATATACTTTCTAATTCCACTGTAGACAGTTCAAATGCACAGATGCTTTTTTCTGAATGGGTAACTTGGGTATTTCTATGCCGTTTCATTTTGATTTATAGAATCATGTAATGTAGACTTGTGTAATCTTTGGATTGGAAAGACCTTAGTTACCTGGCAGAACCATCTATCCAATGTTTAAATTCCATGTGCTCAACTTCAAAAATAGTTTGCTTAGATTGGATGACCTTCAGTCACATCCTAAAGATCACATAATCATAAGGCAATATATTTCCCTTTGGACAGCACCAAAAGATCACACATTTATTTATCCAGCACGGGTTCCCAGGACAGTTTTGTCTCTGGCCCTACTGACTCCCTTCCCAATCCCCATGCTCACCCCCCAAATTAGGGCTATATTAAATAAAGGCAATTCCTTTTCTATCCACCAGTCTGCCAAGTATTTGAAAAACAAAACAAACAAGACCAATCCAAATTAGCCCCCTTTAAGCCACAGCTGTAGTTTCTTGCCCTGCACCTGGGCTGACCGTAAGCTAGACTATGAATAAGAGTGCTAGCTCTGTAGCTAACTCAGTAGACTCAGCTCTCCATGCAAGTTGCTAATTCTTGGATGTATTTAAGACTCTGTTCTTTTTGCTGTGAAAACATGGACCTGCATTTACTTAACAGTTCAAAATTCTGAAGGAAAAAAAGCCAACTGGGAGGTTGTATATTATAAAACAATACATGCTCACTGAAATCTGATTACAACCCGAAGTTTCGCTAAGTGAGTCTCACTGTCAGTATATGCTTAATGAAGAACGATATACTTAGAAAAATCTGATTTTTACAGAAAATTGAATCCCAAGATACATTTGTGTTCATATAAAAATAATTTTATGGATGATTATACATGAAAAAGCTACTCTACAGTTTGTAGCCAAGCACTATTAGCTCTATCTTAACATAGCAAATACATTCAAGTAGTAGAAAACTACCTAGTATCTTACTGGGAGAGAAATAGTTGGAATATGAACTCCATAAAGGTGGGTACCTCATCTAATTTACAGCTGAAATTCACCGCTCCCTCAACCCATCTCGGCACAGGTGCTTTGTGTTTTATTTATTGAGCTCTTGAAATCAGCAGGACATAATTTTATTGTCAGACCTCACTTAATGCTTTACATTAATCACCTGCAAAGAAAATACTTTGGTAAAACAAGAGCTGCATAAAAACTGAGCAGTGACATACCATTTTGGTTTAAGTTTTTGCTTTCTGGGTCACTGAAAAGCCAGCATTGACTCACAAATTCGTACTGTGCACTATCAATAGGAGTCTAACAAAAATCATGAATGGACTATATATGCAACATATCAATTTATAGAAGCTATAATGCATAGTAAAAAACTTAGGTAAATTATTTTTAAGTAGTTAATTTTGTTATTATTTCTAAATGAAAGCAAAGAACAATAAATTAACAAAACCGTTAACATTGTTGTTTTGGTTTTCAGTTGTTACAGATAAATTTTATCTTATATTTGTAGCACACCTTGTTTCCAAGCAGTCATCTTGCAGGAGCTCAGAAGCTAACCCTGCAGTCACAGCTGCCCTAGACCACACACAGAAGCAGAGCTGATCAGCCTGCCATGTTCTGGGGCTTTTTGATCTTTATAGAAAGGTTCTATGAGGAGCAACATTGTCAAGTTGGAGTTTTGCT
>JADRCD010207916.1:0-20801 GCA_019843815.1 Montemys delectorum | reverse complement strand
CTGCCCCAAGAAGCTTCTCTGATTCTGATGATGACTGGATAAGGCACTGATCTATGATTATATCAGAATATCACTAGGAGTCATTTTATTGAGACATAACTTTGTTCTTGTTGTCGTTTTGTTTCTTTGTTTGTTTTTAGAACAATAGTGTTTGATTTTACCCCAAGTCTCTGAGCTATCTTTCTAGTCTCTGGTTCTTGGCTGCCGAAAAAGTGTTGGGTATGGGTTTCATCTCATGGAGTGGGCCTTAATTGGTGGGCTACTGCTACAAATTCTGAGCAACTGCTGACATAGCATATCTTTCAGGCAGTACAGATTACAATTCAAAGGTTTTATGATTGGGTTGGTATTACATTTTGGTGTTACAATGGTGTCTTAGTCAGGGTTTCTATTCCTGCACAAACATCATGACCACAAAGCAAGTTGGGGAGGAAAGGGTTTATTTGGCTTACTTCCACATTGCTGTTTATCACAAGGAAGTCAGGACTGGAACTCAAGCAGGTCAGGAAGCAGGAGCTGATGCAGAGGCCATGGGGGGATGTTCTTCACTGGCTTGCTACTTGGCTTGCTCAGCCTGCTCTCTTATAGAACCCAAGACTTTCAGCCCAGAGATGGCACCGCCCACAAGGGGCCTACCCACCTTGATCACTAATTGAGAAAATGCTCCACAGCTGGGTCTCATGGAGGCATTTCCCCAACTGAAGCTCCCTTCTCTGTGATAACTCCAGCCTGTGTCAAGTTGACACACAAAACTAGCCAGTACAAATGGTGTATATATTTTGGTGGCCTACACAATATCTTCCCACACTAAAGGCACTAGAACATAGGGGTGATTGATCCATCTAGGCATCAGCTCCATGTTCAATGAACTGTATGGGTGCTGTTCTTGACAATGGGGCTCCACTGCCAGTTTTCAGAGAGCAAACATTGTCTTAACAGCCTGATCCCAGGGGTTTCCATGGCTCTGAGGGGATGGGTTTAATGGAAACATTCCATTTAGACTCATAATTCTGGCTGTGGGTGTGTGTATCTGTTTTCCTCAGCTGCCAGAGGAAGCCTCTCTGATTCTGATGATGACTGGATAAGGAATTGATCTATGATTATATCAGATTATCACTAGGAGTTATTTTATTGAGACATAACTTTGTTCTTGTTGTTGTTTTGTTATTTGTTTGTTTTAAGAACTGTAGTGTTTGATTTCACCCTAAGTATCTGAGTTATCTTTCTAGTCTCTGGTTTAGGGGTTTCCATGGGACCCCTTTGGCTAAAATCAATTGAATGTAATTCCACCCTTCTATTGAAAGCCTTGTTTGATGACAAGAGATAGCCAGTTGAGACTCCATATCCCCCATTATTAGGAGACATCTTAGTACCACATCCATATATTTTAGGAAGTTTTCACTTCACTATGTTTCCATATTATCCCTCAAATACAGCCATCTCTCCCCACATTGTTTGTATTTATCTTTTTCTTCCTTCCTTCCTGGGTTCAAAGAACAATTTAATTTCTGAAATCCTGTATTATTTCAAGTATAATGGAGTACTCTAAAGGCTATCAGGAAACTCAAATGAAAGTACCAGAGATTCAACCCAAATACTTTATTATCTCTAGGACAGGGTCAAGTTTCTTACAGTCACCATTGTTGCCTTTTTGGCTGAAATATTTCTTTCTTGTTAGGTTTCCCTGTCTATTGTTGGATAGTGAGCTATCCTGAACTCTCTCCACTGGTATTATTCCTTTCTCCAGCCTTATCTCATACTATTTGAGCTCATTTTTACCATAAAAAATGTGTCCCTGGACAATGAAAAATGTCCCCCAAGGAAATGAGAATTCTTGATGTAAAATGAAGTAAAGAAGACCAGGAGTGGTATAAGCCTTTGGGGCTTTTGTTAGTTTGTCTCTGGTTTGATTTTTCTGTCACAAACAAACTGAATGACTGGAGTTATGTGCTAGTTTTTGTCAAGTTGACACAAGTTAAAGTATCTGAGAGGAGGAAACATCAGTGAAGAAAATGCCTTCAGAAGATCAGGCTGTATGTGAGCCTTTAGGGGATTTTCTTAATTAGTGATTGATGAGGGAAGGCATAGCACATTATGATTAGTGCAGTCCCTAGGCTGGTGATCCTGAGTTTTATAAGAAAGCAGACTGAGCAATGGTCCTCCATGTCCTCTGCATCAGCTCCTGACTTCAGGTTACTGTACTATTTGAGTTCCTCTCCTGGTTTGCTTTGACGATAAACAGCAATAAAAGCCAAATAAAGCCTTCTCTCCCTAAGTTGCTTGGCCATGGTATTTCATTACAGCAACAGTAACCTTAAATAACACAATCATTTAATCTTTTATCTATAGAGAGGAGGAGTTTGCTTGAATAGCCAAAGGTCATTTAAAACCCTAAAATATTATTATTTAAAAGCCATAACATAGCTAGGTGGTGGTAGCATGTGCTAGCACTCAGGAGTCAGAGGCAGCATGCATATTTCTGAGTTTAGGCTAGCCTTATCTACAGAGTGAGTTCCAGAGCTGCCAGAGCCATTCAGAGAAAATCTGTCTCGAGCAACACAAAACAAAACACAAAACATATTATATGCATATATGAGAATTTCAAAATATAAAAATCATAAAAAGGATACTAAAAATAATACTTCATTGCTCTGGAAAACAAACAATAAAACACCTTATAATCTAATGATCCTTGATGCAAATAATTATTATATGTGTTAAAATTGCCATGAAGGACTGTAAAATGTGACAAAATATTATAAAGCAACACCTCTCAATATATTAAAATTTAAAACATTAAAAATTATTTGGGCCAGGCAGTGATGGTGCATGCCTTTAATCCCAGCACTTGGGAGGCAGAGGCAGGTGGATTTCTAAGTTCGAGGCCAGCCTGGTCTACAGAGTGAGTTCCAGGACAGCCAGAGCTATACAGAGAAACCCTGTCTTGAAAATACCAAAAAAAATTATTTGGACAGAAGAATTTATGGTGGACACATGGTACATGGCATGTGATGCTGGATAGTAGTGTGGCATAATGAGGGGCCCTTCTGAAGTGTTGGAGCAGTGTACTGTTTCATAGTGAAGGGATGTTAACATGATTTTAGTCTGTAATTCAGATATAGTTAGCAGTTCTCCTATTCCAAACATTCTCTCTTTTGCTAATATTTATTTTGCCTTCATTTAATTTTAATATGTTAGCATGCATTGGGAATCTCTAAGGAGTAGCTCTGCTGTGCTCTCCACTTTACCCGTGGATATTGTTTTCATAAATTATCTTAACATCTAACGTTAAGATTATGTTGAGAAACACTGAGGTAAAGTCACAAGAAGTAATAGTGTGTTATGTTTTTTTTCTTACTCCTTTCCCCCAATCATTCACTAATTTCTCAAAATTATTACATGCCTAGTACATTATAGCAACGGGCTTGCCTAAGAAGCTTGCACGGAGTCTAGTAAACATCATCTTCAAACCCTGACTCTTGGACTTTGTTTGTAGGCTATGTTGTCTTTCCGAATATAAACATTAACTTTTGCTAAGAGAGAGGACAGACTGAGGCAAAGAGCAGAAATGCTGATGGGCTGCCTGAGGAGAAAAAGCCCCATTTGTACTGTAGGCAGCCTGAAGTCACCGGGCATTTGCAGTGGATCTGTGTTTCACAGCGTTCAGGCCTATGTGTACAGTTGAGCTTTAGTCAGAAGGCCTATAGCTAAGAAAATTGAAGCAGTTTTAGGAAAGAGAATAGTCTGGGAAACATTTTAAAGCTAAAACTGGCATGAGTTATTGAAGTTCAGATACAAAAGGGAAGAAGGAGATGTGGAGGCCATGTGAGGAGGAGGATCTGTGTATTCATCCCATAGTCCCACAGGTTCTTTTTGAGCCCTAGCTCTGTGCTGGATAATGTCATGGGACTCACAGCTTTTTGAATGTCATATTATGACTGACACTTAAACAACATCGATGGGTGGTAAGCATCTTCACGAACTGTTTGTGTGCTGTGAGTGCCATCATTTGTCAGTAAACAGTGCCATGGAGACTCATTTCAGAGACACCATCCTGGCCAACAAGGCTAAGAAAGGTTTTCTGGAGAGAGTAAAACTTAAACATATTAATGCTTCTAGGAATTAGGTTTAGGTGGAGAGGATATATTCCAAGAAGAGAAAATAATATATTTAAATGAACGAAAGAAGGGTGAGATATAATTTCCTGTAATTTCCAAATCCATCTAATAATGAACCTTGCTTTCATGAAAGCATGCTCTAAAATAACCTAGAAAAAAAAAGATATGGCCTGTTTTGATGCTTTTCTAAATAAATTATTGAATAGCAGAGCAATATGTTTGGAAACTGCTCCAACACTGATGTTGTCAATATTTTCATTGACAGGATAAACAAAATTCTCATCGAAGGAACTGACCTGGTGACAGACTTATTGCATACATAATTGAATAGTTATAGACAGTCCCTGAATGCATGTTTCCCCTTTGTCTGAATGTATCACATGGCATGATGATTTGGAAAACCTTGGAGAGTATAGGAGGTTACTCTGCCTGGGTGGGAATATTTTTACCAACTTAGACAGCTGTTTAAACTTTCATGAGGAAAGTAATTATTAAAAATTTCATGAACATATTCGTTAGAACATTTGTTCACAGCATAACCTTTGGTTGGAAGATTTTGGGGCATGGGGCTAGAAAGATTTACGCTGTCAAATCCATTCTCTCTTTTCTTTCTTGTAAACTTTTTTATGGCTGAGAACCAGCCAAACTAAGTCATGGGAAGAAAAAGACACGTGTGGCAAACATGAGACATTTCATTGTTTATTTTTCAAATTTCTGAAATGTGCTTGTGGCCCTGCATGCCCCTGGGCTAAGCTAAAGAGCAAGTGGAAACTGTTCCAGCTGTTTTCAGTAGATTGCCACCCAGGTAGGCAGGACAAACCCTGGGGACTACTCATTGCCCATATTGAAGTCATTCTGGTGTGCCAAATGGGACTTGCAAGCAGTGGGATGTGCTTGTTCACAGGCAGCACGCACACCTTGCCCTGAGGGTAGGACCATGGGATACAAACCACAGTTACAGAAGAAGACTAGTTCACATTCCTAGGAGCACTTAGCACTGAAAGGTGACAGTCTAAAGTCTTTTCACACATTATCTCTTTAATAAGTAAACTTACTCTCCCTATATAAATGTCCGAGGAAACAAATCAGCAAGGGATCACGGATTTCCCGGCTGGCCAGCAGAGCTAGGCTTTCAGTTTATGTCTGACCTAGTCACTAACCTAGGTTCTCAGCCATTCTTCACCTTATACTTTTTTTTCTTTATTAGATATTTTCTTTATTTACATGTCATATGATATCTCCTTTCCCAGTTACCATCTGAAAAAAATAAAATAAAATGAAATAAAATAAAAATAAAAAACCAAAACCAAAACAAAACCCCTGTTCCCCACCCCCCATCCCCGGCTCACCAACCCACCCTCTCCCGATTCCTGGCCCTGGTATTCCCCTACACTGGGGCATAGAACCTTCACACGGCCAAAGACCTCTCCTCCCATTGATGACTGACTTGGCCATCCTCTGCTACATATGCTGCTGAAGCCATGAGTCCTCCCATGTGTACTCCTTGGTTGGAGTTTTAGTTCCTGGGAGTTCTGAGGGTACTAGTTAGTTCATATTGTTGTTTGTCCTAAGGGGCTGCAAACCCTTCAGCTCCTTGGGTCCTTTCTCTAGCTCCTTCCTTGGGGACTGTGTACTCAGTCCAATGGATGGCTATGAGCCTCTACTTTTGTATTAGTCAGGTACTGTCAGAGCCTCTCAGGAGACAGCTATATTAGGCTCCTGTCAGCCAGCACTTGCTGGCATCCACAATAGTGTCTGGATTTGATGATTGAATATGGGAAGGATTCCCAGGTGAGGCAGGCTCTGGATTGTCCTTCCTTTGGTCTCTGCTCGATAGTTTGTCTCTGCAACTCCTTCCATAGGTATTTTGTTCCCCCTTTTAAGAAGGAACGAAGTATCCACACTTTCTTCTTCCTTCTTCTTGAGTTTCTTGTGGTTTGTGGATTGTACTTTGTGTATTCCAATCTTCTGGGCTAATATCCACTTATCAGAGAATGCATACCATGTGTGTTCTTTTGTGATTGGGTTACCTCACTCAGGATGATATTCTCCAGATCCATTCATTTCCCTAAGAATTTCATAAATTCATTGTTTTTAATAGCTGAGTAATAGTACTCCATTGTGTAGATGTACCACACTTTCTGTATCCATTCCTCTGTTGATGGACATCTGGGTTCTTTCCAGTTTATGGCTACTATAAATAAGGCTGCTATGAGCATAGTGGATACTTTTTAATTTCTTTCTAGTTTGTAAAATACATATACCTAAAGAATTCCCCCTGTCATACACTGAATAAAGGAAAATGGAGGCAACCATCAGTATCAGAGGTAGAAAATGCTTATTGAATACCTGCATATTCAGGGCATGAGGATTGGAATCATTCTGAAGCAGAAAAAGGTAAAAGATAAAAGAAAGGGTCCTTGTCTACTAGTTGGTGGTTAATGTAGGCAGCAAGTTCTGGAATGAATTCAACCTCCTCTGTAGCCCTATGGGCTTGTAGCACTGTATCCTGGCTGAATCAGTACTAATTGCTGCATATTTTGTGATTCACAGTATACTTTTATCTATATTTTCCTGAGCCCCTGAAAAGAGTTGATTATCATGATCCTCACTTTAAAGATAAGGAAGCCAAAGAAGGTTCAGATGGGATTTACAACTAAGTCGGACACATGCCCCATAGGAGATAAAAAATGCACTGTGTGGAACTGGGGGTATCATGTGTGAAGGCCTGGGTTTGACCCCCAGGATTGCATTAAAAATAAGAGTGGTGGTACTTGGACTTGAGAGATGGCTCAGACGCCGTGCTTCCAGAGGTCCTGAGTTCAATTCCCAGCAACCACATGGTGGCTTGCAACCATCTATATTGGGATCTGATGCCCCTTTCTAGGATGTAGGCATACATGCAGGCAGAATACTGTATACATAAGAGTGGTGGTACTTGTAATCCCAGTACACAGGAGGGAGAAATCAGGGCATCAGAATTTCAAACTTATTCTTGGATACTTGACAACTTTAAGGTCAGTCTGGGACAGGAGCCCTTAGCCCCAAAATGAAAACACAGAGTGTGATTTTTCTATAACTTGACTTAGTTACTGCACATATCCTTGCAGTGTTATATGGCATAGAATAAATACATTCATAGTATCCAGAAGTGCACCTAAAGTGTAGACATGTAAGTGAGAAATTATAACAGGACAGTGATGTGTTTAAAGTAATGCTGGACCATTTGAATGTGCCCACAGTGGTTTTTTTTTCCTTTTTTTCTGAGAGGCAGAGTTGAGTTCCTCTCCCTTACATGTGAAAAGATGTTAGTGACTGGCTTCCAATGAATGAGATTAGGCAGAAGTCATGCAAGGTGTCCAAAACATGAGCAGAAAAGCAATGTGGCTTACAAGCAGTGCATTTTTCTCCATGCGCATTCTGTTAGGTCACTTGCTAAGGTAGATGCCAACTGCCATATATTGAGATGACTCTTAGGCCAGAGACAGAGGTCTGTGTGCTAAGAAACTAAAGCCTTCTAGAAATTTCATTTATGAATCAAGAGCACAAGCAAGATACATACAAAAGAATAACTGCGTCTGAGGTATCACAAAAGCTGAGTGGTAAAGATAAGAAATATGAGCAAGGACTTAAGGAATTGGTAAAGCACTTACTGCAAGGTGTCCTAAATCAAAGAAGTAGCCGTGTGCACATATAGATGAGCATGTGCCACAACTAATACACTTACAAAATTGTACAATATAGGATAATAAAAAAGTCACACAGCTCAAAAATGAGCAGTTTTTGAGGAATTCATTATGTTACAATGTATCAATCACTGTTTATGTAGTGATTCTGATCCATATGAATTAGTTTGGAAGATAGGAAACTGATTAAAACATTGTTAGAAATCTTTACTTCAAAGCCAAAATCCATAGAACGCTGTCATATGAGGAGTCAGGGCTATTCAGAACAGCAACTTTTCCCTGGTTACTTCACTGTCTGGGTACATGTTTTGAAAACTTTAGCTTAATGTGGAGACAAGAAAATAACAAGTGAAGAGCAGCTGGGTTTTCCTAGCCCTCACTGCTCCAGTTCTGTTATAACAATCAGGTAGAAAATAACATTTTATAACCAATTAAATGTGTTCCTTGGCATCTTGCTACTCAGCTGAGGTTTTAGAAATAGAAATTCCCAGATCTACTTGTTATTCTCTGCTATACCTCATTCATTGATTGACTATGGAATGCTATATATGTATTATCCACAGTGATAAGCCCATAAACCAAGCCTTGATATGTATAGAAATCTCTAGGCATCCCATTGCAAGTCGATAGTTTTCTAGAAGTAATAACACTTCCAGTTAATCACAATAAGTAAGAAGGCTGTGTAGGTCTGAAGAAATGTCTCAGCATTCAAGAGCTCATGTTGCTCTTCCAGAAGATCCAAGTCTGGTTTCTTCCCAGCACCTGTGTCTGATGACTCACAACTGTCTGTAACTCTAGCTCTAGCTCCAGGGGATCTGACATTCTTTTCTGGCCTTTGTGGGCAGCCACACACACACACACACACACACACACACACACACACACACACACACACACAAACACACAAAATAAATAATAAAGTAAATCATTTAAAATATCCTTTGAAGAAGAGTTTTAGTATATTTTATAATTCATTTAACCTGTTACATGGTGTATGTTCAAACATGAATCTTTAAGTGAAACACACACACACATATGTATGTAAATATATATAGGTAAATATATAGAGATAGATAGTAGATGGATAGATAGTAGATAGATAGGTAGGTAGGTAGATAGATAGATAGATAGATAGATAGATAGATAGGTAGGTAGGTAGGTAGATGGAAAGATAGATGGATGGGGGTTTTGTGTTTGTCTTTTGGACTGTTTCGTGTTTTGTGATAATTGGGCAACTTTAAATGATAATCACTGGAAACCTTGGAGAGAGGTTAGTATGGTTCTTTCATGGCTACAAGAGCGGCTGTAGTACAGTTTTGATGAGCATTGTGCCAAACACGCCATAATTGCTATATTGCTCACTAAATTAAGCATGAATGATTAGATGAAGCATATTCTTATTCTGTGCACATTCTTGTTTGTTAATTTAAGGTTAAGCTTAACTTAAGTTATTGTCATAGGAAATTTCAGCAGCCTTTATATGCAGTTAATGTATGTTCTTCCTCAGGCATGCCTCATCTCTTTGTAAAATTACAATATTTAATTCCAAATTTATTCTGACCAGATTTATACAAAGTAATTTCTCTCTTCTCCCCATTGTTTATTATTAGAATACGGTCAAAGTATGGAGTTAAGAGAAGGGAATTATGAGTACTTGTGAGAAAATTCCAAAAAAACAAGAAATGAGTCTTATGACCTTAGTTTCTTCAAAACAGAATTGTTCTTGGCGTGTGTTTTCATGTTCCTCCCAGGTAATTGATAGGAGTGAGTTTACTTTGGCTGTTCTTATTTATCTGCCTTTATGGAAAATCATGGTTTTGCCATATGTGGCTTATCCTTGTGATTGTTCACCTTACTCATGTGATTCTTCTTAACCCTCAGAATTATAAATTGCCTGATGCTCTGAATAATGTTCTGGCTATTGCATGAGACTTAAGTACAGTGAGTGGTCCTCAACCTGTGGATCATGACTCCTTGGCAAAATTCTATGCCCAAAAATATTTTTCTTTTATTTTTCCTTCTTTTATCTTTTCATTTATTTCTCTTTCATATAATACATCCTGATCTCTGCCTGCCTCTCTACCTTCCCTCTTGTTCAGATCCTCTCTTCCATTTCCCTTAAGAAAAGAATAGGCCTCCCTGTAATACCAGCAGAACACTGCATAACAAGACGCAATCAGACTTGGCTATCAGTCCTTGAATCTGCTACCATCAACTGCTGGAGGAAACCTCTCTGATGACCTCTGGGTAGGGTCATCCAGCTTCTGGTTCCTGGCCATCTAAGCAGTGTCAGGCATGGGCTACCACTCATGGCTTGGGTCTCAAGGTAGACCAATCACTGGTTAGCCACTCCCACAAGCTCTGAGCCACCATTGTCCCAGCACATCTTGCAGGCAGGACAGGTTTTGTGGCTAGGTTGCTGTCCAAGTCCTAACACTGGAAGCCTTGCCTGTTTACAAAAAATATCCAGTTGAGGTTCTGTGTCCTCAGTTACTAGGAGTCCTCATTATGGTCACCCTTATAGGTTCTGGAAGTCTCCACTGGGTCTCCACATTGCCCTCCAGATAGCTACAGTTCTAGTTGTTTCTTCCCATACTTTCTCCGTCCATCCCTCCCTCTCCAACCTCCTGTTCCTGTCACCACCCATACCCCCAGTATACCTGCAAAATCTATTATATTTGCCCTTACTAGGGAGATCTATGTAAACATCCTTGAGCCCTCCTTGTTACATAGACTCTCTGGGTCTGTGGATTGAACATGATTATTCTTTACCTAACAGTTAATGTCCACTTCTAACTGAGTACATATTATTTTTGTCTTTCTGGGTATGTATTGCCTCACTCATGATTTTTTCTAGTTTCATTCATTTGTCTACAAATTTCATAATACCATAATTTTTAATAATTGAGTAATATTCCATTGAGTATTGTGCCACATTCTCTTTATCCATTCTTTGTTTGAGAGACATTTAGGTTGTTTCCAGGTTTTGCCTATAAAGCTGCTATGAACATAGTTATGGTAGGATGGAGTGTCCTTTGAGTATGTTCCTAAAGCTTAGGTCATGAAGTAGAACTATTCCCAATTTTCTGAGGAACTGGGATATTGATTTCCATAGTGGTTGTATGAGTTTACACTCCTAGCAGCAATGAAGGAGTGTTTTCCTTACTCTACATCCTCACCAACATGAGCTGTGACTTGTATTATTGACCTCATCCCTTCTTTTGTCAATAACTTTTCAGAATCTAATAATATGATCATGTGCTTTATTTTGCTTTGGTTTGGTTTCAGTTTGTTTATATGGTGGATTACATTGACTGATTTTCATATGTCAAACTATGCCTTTGTTTCTAGAGCATTCCTTTTGTTTCTACTTTGTGGACTAATTTGAGGAGTATTGGCACTGGCTCTTCATTGAAAGTCTGTTAGAATTCTGTGCTAAAACAACCTGGCCCTGGGCTTGTTGTTATTGTTATTGCTGCTGTTTGAAAGAATTTTAATGGATACTTCTATTTCCTTAGGCTTTAAAGGTCTATCTAAGTTTTTTGATCATGATTTAACTTGGAAAAGTAGTATCTATCAAAAAACATTGCCCATTTCTTTTTTATTTTCCATTTTTATAAAGTACAAGTTTTTAAAGTATGACCTAATGATTATTTGGATTTTCTTGATGTTCGTTGTTTTTTATTTTTGTTTATTTATTTTTATTAGACATTTTCTTTATTTACATGTCATATGATTTCTCCTTTCCCATTTTCCCCTCCAACAAACAGACAAACAAAAACAAGAACAAACCCCTGTTGCCTCCCCCTTCCCCATGCTTGCCATCCTTCCTTCTCCCACTTATTGGCCCTGGCATTCCCCTACACTGAGGCACAGAACCTTCACAGGCCAAGGGCCTCTCTTCCCATTGATGATCGAATTTGCAATCCTCTACTATACACATGCTGCCAGAACAATCAGTCTCACCATGTATAGTCCTTGGTTGGTGATTGAGTCCCTGGGAGCTCTGAGGGGTACTAGTTACTTCATATTGTTGTTCATCCTAAGGGGCTTCAAACCCTTCAGCTCCTTTGGTCCTTTCTCTAACTCCTTCATTATGGACCCTGTACTCAGTTCAGTGGATGGCTGTGAGCCTCTACATCTGTGTTAGTCGGGTACTGTCAGCGCCTCTCAGGAGATAGCTATATTAGGCTGGCTTGTCCTTCCTTCAGTCTCTGCTCCATAGTTAGGCTCTGCAACTACTTCTGTGGGTATTTTGTTCCTCCTTTTGAGAAGGAATGAAAGGTCCACATTTTGGTCTTCTTTCTTCTTGAGTTTCTTGTGGTTTGTGGGTTGTTCTTCCTGTATTCTGAACTTCTGGGCTAATAACCACTTATCAGAGAGTGCATACCATGTGTGTTCTTTTGTGATTGGGTTACTTCACTCAGAATGATATTCTCCAGATCCATCCATTTCCCTAAGAATTTCATAAATTCATTGTTTTTAATAGCTGAGTAGTACTCCATTGTGTAGATGTACCACAATTGATGTTTGTTGTTATGTTCTCCTTTTCACTTCAGATTTTGTTAATTTTGGGTATTCTCTCTTCATCTTCTAGTTACTTCAGATAAGGATTTGTCTATCTTGTTGGCTTTCTCAAAGAACCAAATCTTTGTTTCATTGATTCTTTGTATTATTATTCTCTTTGTTTCTATTTTATTAATTTCAACTCTCAGTTTTATTACTTCTTGCCTTCTATTCCTCTTGGGTGTGGTTTCTAGAAAGCTTTCTAGAGCTTTCAGGAATACTGTTAAGTTGCTAGTTTGAGATATCTTCAACTTTTTCATGTAGACACAGTGCATTTAACTTTCCACTTAGCACTACCTTTATGGTGTTGTATAAGATTAGATATGTTGTGCATTCATTTTTATTGAATTCTAGGATTCAATTTATTTTATTTATTTCTTTATTTCTCTCTTGACCCAATTTTTTTCAGTACATGTTCAGTTCCATGTGTTTCTAAGTTATCTGTTGTTGTTGATATACAGCTTTAAACTGCTGTGGTCTGATAGGATGCAGGAAGTTATTTCAGTTTTCTTGTGGCTACTGAGTCAGAAAGAATGACTTGAGTATATGGCCAGTTTTGGAGATAGTTCTGTGAGGACCTGAGAAAAAAGTATGTTCTTCTGTGTTTGGTTGAAATGTTCTGTAGATATCTATTAGGTCATATTGGAATCTGTTAGCTCCAGAATTTCTCTGTTTAGTTAGTTTTTCTTTAGATAACCTGCCCATTTGTGAGAGTGGAGAATTCAAGTCCCCCACTATTATCCCATGAGCATGAATGTGTGAGTTAACCTTTAGTAGAGTTTCTTTTACAAATGTAAAATGTGTTTGAAGCATAGATGATAAGAATTGAGACATCATTTTAGTAGATATTTTCCTTTGCTGAGTATGAAATGTCTTCCCTCATCTTTTTTTAAAATTAATTTTAGTTTGAAGTCTATTTTGTTAGATATTAGAATGGCCTCACCACCTTGCTAGGTCTATTTGCTTGGAAAATCTTTTTTGATCCTTTTTTTCTGTAGCAATGTCTATGTTTGATATTGAGGTGTATTTCTTCTATGCAACAGAAGGATGGATTCTTATTTCCCATCCATGCTATTAATCTGTGTCTTTTTATTGGGTAATTGAGTCTATTGATAACAAAAGATATCAATGACCAATGATTGTTAGTTCCTGTTATTTCAGGTTTGTTGTTGTCGTTGTTGTTGTTGTTGTTGGTGGTGGTGGTGGTGACCAGGATGGTAGGGGTGGAGATGGGGGTGGTAGTAGTGTGTGTGTGTGTTTTCTCCCTTCATTTGTTTATTTTGGTGTGTGATTACTTATTTTCTGTGTTTTCATGGGTATAATTAACCTCCTTGGATTAGAATTTTCTAATGAGTATCTTCTGTAGAGCTGGGTGTGTAGGTAGACATTCTTTGAATTTGACTTCATCATGGAATATCTTGTTCTCTGTATCTATGGTGATTGGAAGTTTTTTTAAGTATAGTAGTATGGGCTGGCATTTGTAGCCTCTTAGAGTCTGCAGGATATCTGTCCAGGCCCTTATGAGTTTTAGGGTTTCCATTGATAATGCAGGTGTAATTCTAGTAGGCATACCTTTACTCTAGGCATATGTTACTTGATATGTTCCATTTTTAATATTATTTCTTCATTTATTCTGTGTATTTAGTGTTTGATTATTATGTGGCTGGGGGACTTTCTTTTCTGTTCTAATCTATCTGGTATTCTGTAAGCTTCTTGTACCTTTATAGGCATCTCCTTCTTTAGGTTAGAAAATTTTTCTTCTTTGATTTCACTGAAAATATTTTCTAGACCTCTGTGCTAGTATTCTTCTGCTCTTCCTATTATCTTTAGGTCTGTGTCTTTCATAGTTTCTTAAATTTCCTTTGACTAATGCATCTACTTCTATTGTATCCTCAACACCTGAAATTCTCTCTTCCATCTCTTGTATTCTGTTAGTGATGTTTGTGTGTCTGTGATGATGTTCCTATTCACTTAACTTAGCTTTCCATTTCCAGAATTCCCTTCTCTGTCTTTGTTTTCTTTATTGTTTCTATTTCCATTTTCATATCCTAAACAGTTTTATTGGTTTCCTTTGACTATTGTTTTTGTTTGTTTCCCCTTGGCTTTCTTTAAGGGATTTTCTAATTTCCTCCTACTTTTTTTTGTCTTTTCCTTGATTTCTTTAAGGGATTTATTCACTTCTTTAAGGGTCTCTATCCTTTTCATAAAGTTAGCATTAAAGTCTTTTTCTCCTGCTTCAGTTGTGTTTTAATACACAGGGCTTACAGTAGGAGGGTACCTGGGTTCTGGTAAGGCATAACATCCTGGCTGTTGTTAATTGTGTTTTTAAGTTGGTGTCTAGGCATCTGGATTTGATGTGATTATAAATCTAGGTGATTGTTTGGTGGTTTGTCTTTGTTGGATGGGTGTTTTATTCCTTGGTTTCTGTTTCTTCTATGGTTTTAAGGCCTATGTGGTGTGTGGATGAGTAGAGTTCTGATAGCCTGCAGAGTCAGCACAGAGATCTTCCTGAGTTGGGACCCAGTATATGGCAAAGATGATGGGATGTACATTGGGAATAGTGTCAGAAAGAAGGCACCAAGAGACTGGATGAGGTCCATGGATGGGTAGCCTACCTTGATTTCCAGCAGCTGTGGCCTGTTGTTGGGTATCCATATCTTTAAAATATTTACATTATATTTCATAACAGTAACAAAAATAAGTTGTGAAATAGCAACAAAAATAATTTTATTTTTGGGAGTCAACACAATATGAGGGATTGTATTAATGAGTTTTAGTATTAGAAACATCAAGAAATCTTAATATAGTCCATTTTTATTTTTTTACTCTTTTTTATTGGATATTTTATTTATTTACATTTCAAGTGTTATCCCCTTTCCAGATCCCCCTGCCCCCACTGAGAAACCCCCTATTCCATCCCCTTCCTCCTGCTTCCTTGAGGATGTACCCACACCCTCCCACCCACTCCCTATTCCCTGGCCTATCATTACCCTACACTGGGTCATCTAGCCTTTACTGGCCCAAGGGACTCTTCTCCCATTGCTACCTGATAGGCCGCCCTCTGCTACATCTATGGCTAGAGCCATGGATCCCATCAAGTATACTCCTTGGTTGGTGGTTAGACCCTGAGAGCTCCGGATGGTTCATATTGCTGTTCTTCTTATGGGGTTACAAATCCCTTCAGCTCCTCCAGTCCTTTCACTAACTCCTCTGTTGGGGACCCCACGATCAGTTCAATGGTTGGTTGTGAGCATCCACCTCTGTATATGTCAGACTCTGGCAGAGTCTCTCAGGAGACAGCTATATGAGGCTCCTGTCAACATGTACTTCTTGGCATCCACACTAGTGTTTGTATTTGGTGAGTGTATATAGGATGGATCCCAGGTGAGACAGTCTCTATATGGCTTTTCCTTCTATCTGTACTCCACATTTTGTCTCCATATTTACTCCCATGAGTATTTTGTTACCACTTCTAAGAATGACCAAAGGACCCACACTTTGATCTTCTTTCTTGAGCTTCATGTGGTCTGTGAATTGTATCTTAGGTATTCCAAGCTTCTGGGCTAATATTCACTTATCAGTGAGTGCATGCCATGTGTGTTCTTTTCTGACTGGATTAACTCATTCAAGATGATATTTTCTAGTTCCATCCATTTGCCTAAGAATTATATGACTTCATTGTTTTTAATAGCTGAGTAGTAGTCCATTGTGTAAATGTACCAGATATTTCTGTATCCATTCCTCTGTTGAAGGACATCTGGATTCTTTTCAGCTTCTGGCTTTTATAACTAAGGCTGCTATGAACAGAGTGGTACATGGTCCTTGTTATATATTGGAGCATCTTTTGGATATATGCCCAGGAGTGGTATAGCTGCGTCCCCTGGTAGTACTATGTCCAGTTTCCAGAGGAACCGTCAAACTGGTTTCCAGAGTGGTTGTACCAGCTTGCAATGGCACCATCAATGAAGGAGTATTCCACTTTCTCCACAATCTCACCAGTATCTGCTGTCAGCTGAGTTTTTTGTCCTAGCCATTCTGACTAGTGTGAGGTAGAATCTCAGGGTTGTTTTGATTTGTATTTCCCTGATGACTAAGGATGTTGAACATTTCTTTAGGTGCTTTTCAACCATTCAGTATTCCTCAGTTGAGAATTCTTTGTTTAGCTGTGTACACCATTTTTAATAGGGTTATTTAGTTATCTAACTTCTTGAGTTCTTTGTATATATTGGATATTAGCTCTGATTCAGATGTAGGACTAGTAAAGATTTGTTCCCAATTTGTTGGTTGACATTTTGTCCTATTGACAGTGTCCTTTGCCTTACAGAAGCTTTGCAATTTTATGAGGTCCCATTTGTCAGCTCTAGATCTTAGAGTATAACCCATGGGTGTTCAGCTCAGGAACCTTTCCCCTGTGCCCATGTATTTGAGGCTGTTCTTCACTTTCTCTTCTATTAGCTGCTGTTTATCTGGTTTTTATTTGGAAGTCCTTGATTCACTTGGACTTGAGCTTTGTAGAAGGAGATAAGAATGGGTTGATTTGTATTCTTCTACATATTGACTTCCAATTGAGCCAGCAACATTTGTTGAAAATGCTATCTTTTTTCCACTGGATGGTTTTAGCTCCTTTGTCAAAGATCAAGTGACCCTAGGTGTGTGGGTTCATTTCTGGGTTTTCAATTCTACTCCATTGATATTCCTGCCTGTCTCTGTACCAATATCATGAAGTTTTTATCGCTATTGCTCTGTAGTACAGTTTGAGACCAGGGATGGTGATTCCCCAAGAAGTTCTCTCATTGTTGAGAATAGTTTTCCTAATCCTGAGTTTTTGGTTATTCCAAATGAATTTTCAAAATGCTCTTTCTAACTTTATGAAGAATTAATTTGGAATTTTGATAGGGATTTCATTGAATCTGTAGATTCAATTTGTTTTCTTCAGATTCAATCAATTTCTTTCTTCAAAGACTTGAAGTTCTTGTCATACAGATCTTCCACTTGCTTATTTAGAGTTGCACCAAGGTATTTTATATAATTTGTGACTATTTTGAAGGGTTTACTTCCTCTAATTTCTTTCTCAGCCTGTTTATCCTTTGAGTAGAGGAAGTATATTGATTTGTTTGAATTACTATTATGTGCAGTCACTTTCCTGGAGTTGTTTATAAGCTATAGGGGTTCTCTGGAGGAATTTTAGGGTCACTTAAGAATACTATCATATTATCTGCAAATAGTGATATTTTGACTTCTTCCTTTCAATTTTTTATACCTTTGATCTCCTTTTATTGCCTAATTGCTCTGGCTAGGACTTTAAGTACTATATTGACTAGGTAGAGGGAAGTAAGCAGCCTTGTCTAGTCCCTGATTTTAGTGAGATTGTTTCAAGTTCTTCTCCATTAAGTTTGATGCTGTCTACTGCTTTTACTGTGTCTAGCTATGGACCTTGAATTCCTGATCCTTCCAAGACTTTTACCATAAAGGGGTATTGAATTTTGTCAAATGCTTTCTCAGCATCTAATGAGGAGATCATGTGGTTTTTTTCTTTGAGTTTGTTTATATAGTGGATTACATTGATTTTGAATCATCCCTGCATTCCTGGGACAAAGCCTACTTGATCATAGTGGATGACTGTTTTAATATGTTCTTGGATTTAGTTTGTAAGAATTTTATTAAGTATTTTTGCATCAATATTCATAAGGGAAATTGGCCCAGGAGTCATATTGATGGGTCCTCTGGTAGTACTATGTCCAGTTTCTGGAGAAACCGCCACACTGATTTCGAGAATGGTTGTACCAGTTTGCAATCCTACTAGCAATGAAGTAGTGTTCCTCTTTCTCCACAACCTCTCCAGCTCCAGCATGTGCTGTCACCTGAGTCTTTTATCCTAGCCAATCTCACTGGTGTGAGGTGGAATCTCAGAGTTGTTTTGATTTGCATTTCCCTGATGACCAAGGATGTTGAACATTTCTTTAGGTGCTTCTCAGCCATTCGGTGTTCATCAGTTGAGAATTCTTTTTTAGCTCTGTACCCCATTTTTAATAGGATTATTTGGTTTTCTGGAGTCTAACTTCTTGAGTTCTTTGTATATATTGGATATTAGCCCTCTGTCAGATATAGGGTTGGTAAATATCTTTTCCCAATTTGTTGGCTCCAAAAAACAAACAAACAAAAACAACAAGAACAAACCTCTGTTGCCTCCCCTCTCCCCATGCCTGCCACCCCACTCTCTCCCACTTATTGGCCCTGGCATTCCCCTACACTGGGGCACACAATCTTCACAAGGCCGAGGTCCATTCCTCCTATTGATGATCGAATTTGCAACCCTCTACTATATGCATGCTGCCAGAACATTCAGTCCCACCATGTATAGTCCTTGATTGGTGGTTGGGTCCCTGGGAGCTCTGAGGGTACTAGTTAGTTCATATTGTTGTTCGTCCTAAGGGGCTGCAAACCCTTCAGCTCCATAGATCCTTTCTCTAACTCCTTCATTGGGGACCATGTACTCTGTTCAATGGATGGCTGTGAGCCTCTACATCTGTATTAGTCAGGTATTGTCAGAGCCTCTCAAGAGATAGCTATATTTAGACTGGCTTGTCCTTCCTTCAGTCTCTCATCCATAGTTAATCTCTGCCACTTCATTCGTGGGTATTTGGTTCCCCCTTTTAAGAAGGAATGAAATGTCCACCTTTTGATCTTCCTTCTTCTTAAGTTTCTTGTGGTTTGTGGGCTGTTCTTCCTGTATTCCAAGCTTATGGGCTAATAACCACTTATCAGAGAATGCATCCCATGTGTGTTCTTTTGTGATTGGGTTACCTCACTCAGGATGATACTCTCCAGATCCATCCATTTCCCTAAGAATTTCATAAATCCACTGTTTTTAATAGCTGAGTAGTACTCCATTGTGTAGATGTACCACAGTTTCTGTATCCTATATCTAATTTCTTACAATATTACTCTATTCACGTTTTTCTTTTCCACCCCTTCCCCTTAACTAAGAAAGGATAGAGAAGAAGGGAAATACAGAAATTTCCAAGTCTAAGTTCTCTATTTAGTTTCCTCCCTGTCAAAAATTAGGACCATTTCTAAATTGTCCCTAATCAAATGACACCCTATCTATAAGTTGTAAAATAACCATAACCAGACACCCAAAAGCAAGGAATAGGGATGATAACTCTCCATGGCTTTTTCCTGTTGAATGGGGGCAATGAATTATTTTTTAATGGTGGGAGGGGTAGAAAAATTGGAAAAATTGGTTAGACTTAAGAAAGCTAGCTTTAACATTTGCTATCCAGTCTCTGGATGCATAGAAAGTTCAAAGTTTGACTACAGTTCTGACTGGATCTGTCTGAAAGGCTGGATAAACTGAAGTCATCTGGAACTAGCAGCTATACCTGAAGCTATTCTGGGAGCAAGACTCTGGAACCAGCATCAGGAGATGCAGAATTAGGCAGGGAGCTGGAACAGCAGGTCTTTTCAGCATCCCTGAGGATGAATCTTGTCAGAGAATCCTCTTGGTGTTTCATACTGCAATAGATGAATCTTACAACCAAAGTTTTAGTTCTATAAAGATATTTGTATGGATTGTACAATGTGTACAGTTCAATTAAAGATGAATTTTTGCTCCTTCTTTGAGCAGGTGAAAGACAATTGTCTTTTATGAGTTAATTTGACCAGTAACCATTTGTAATAAATATTCATTCATACAATGTGAAGGATAGCATGATTATTCTCAAGGATTCCGTAACCAGCAAGATGTATTGGCTAATTTTAGCTGAAGTTTTGGCTAGAAACATTTTTATATATAAGCCAGTTTCAGGGCTGTTCCCATGTGGAGGAATCAGCATATCATGTTACCTGTCCTGTTTGGTCTTCTTGAGTTTTTTTCTTTTTTTCTGTCTGTAGCTAAGATCTTCAGGGAGAGTCTTCTTGCATCATATCTGATCCAAGTCACTTTGGAAGGGATCCAAAGCCTTTTCATCTTTCCTGTTAACTCACAGAGCCTCTCTCCCAAAGTAGCATGTCCTTGGTCCAGCAAACTGAAACATCCGATTCACATTAGCAGCCTCCCTTTCCTTTAGTCCTACTCTATTTTGACCTGTCTCAGAGGTTTTCTAATGCCGTACCCATCAAACTTATAATCACCTCCATTTTTATAATTAAAACAATTCAAAGCTATTAAAGCAATCTTAAATAGTTATCACTCATGGATAAACAGTCCCTTCCCCATCTCCTGCCTGTGTGTACCCCTCTTCTTTGAGATCAAGGGACCAAATTCATTTTATCTGTTTGAGAGAGAGCTCCTTCCCTATCTTCTGCCTTTATTCTTACATGAGATGACAGTGCCACTATTAACAAAAAAGTATTGAGAAATATTGTTTGGAGTAAAATATGATTTAAAAAAGGATACTTAACTTGAACTGTGCTAAAATGAAGTTGCCAC
>JADRCD010207914.1:11776-23771 GCA_019843815.1 Montemys delectorum | reverse complement strand
TAATTCCTGTATTACTCATCTTTCATGTGATTAAAATGTATAATAAATTCAAGCATATAAATATATACTTTTCATTTTGTAGCCTTCAAGGCAAAATAGGATCCTGCATTAAAGCTAGGTACCTATGTCACAGTTGTGTTCACATTTGATCATTTTATGAAAACATCATCCACAGATAAAGAGAATGGCAGGTTAAGTAGCTGCTATAACTAAATGCCATTTTTCAGTAAAAAGGCTTGGGGTATTTCAGGAGCTGTTAATTCAGCAGGCTAATGAGCCATCAAGTATGACCATCTTTCTTATCTGTCATACTCATTATTTTAATATTTGTTCAATTAGTTGAAGGAACTCAAACTAGACAAAAATTACTGTTTCTTCCCACTACTTCAATTGTGCCATTGAAGAATTTCTTTAACATTTAGGAATCAAATTTTTCATCTTTAAAGGTGGATTTACCCACCATATTTAAAAGAAATGAAGAATAAAAGTTACAAATAATGTGACATTTCAGGGACAAAAAATGAATGTTTGACTGTAATAATAATAATATTTTTAGATTTCTCACCAAGAGAAAATCATCACAAACTATAAAGCAGAGAAACACTACAGGAGTGGTTTCAGCTAAACTAGAATGCTTTCATTACATTAACTTGAAACTAGGATTTCCCAGAGGAAAGTATATCTGGCACCTAAAAATCAAGAATATGTAAGAAAATGTGTCAAATAATTTTCCATTTTCACAGTAATTTGCTTTCACTCACAGGGATATTATTCTTTAAATCAACATATATTTATTCCATGAAGCACATTTCAGAGTTTTCACAATTTTCTCTAGTTTCTGGGATTCCAGAAAGGTCATGACACTAAGGAAAAAGGAGAAAAAGTTTGAAAGTGTCTAAAATTATAAATGAATAATATACAATGTATGTATGGAATGAAAGAGTAGGCCCATTAATTATATGTGTTAATCACATATATTATTATTATTAAATTAAAATGCATATAATTATTACATTAGTGGATATTCAGAGATTTTTTTTCCTGGTGATTACACATATCTACCAGCTCTTATAAATATACCAAAATTACAGGGCCAGGTGGGTTTCTTTTTTTGATGTTTTTTTGTTTTATTCATTCAATGGGGCCACACTAAGAAAAGAGACAAATAGACCTAGTGACCTGCCCCCATCCAACCCCACTCCATCCTTAGAGTACTGAATTGAAATTAAAGTTTAAACAGAGATTTAAATGATATGACTATCTAAGCAACCCCCTTCATGGTGTGATTATTGTTTAGTGTGATTTTCCCCCACAATTGACAGGTCATTGTGTATTGCAATTCCTTCCCCATTGACATCATTATGTAGTGTGATTCCTCTCACTATTGAGATCACTGTGTAATGTGATTCTGCTTATCATTGGCAGGTCATTGTGTAGTGTAATTCATCCCACTATTGACAGGTTATTGTGAAATGTGATTCTTCCTACCATTGGCAGATCTTATCTAAGCTTCAGTCTCATCCTGAAGGGTAGCCTGAGAAGTTACTAGAACTATTTGAAATCTATTTTGAGGCGACAAGTCCCTCCTCTAGCAAACAACTTTTCCTTTTTCTAGCATGAGGACTATTGTCTCAATAGTCTGATATTAAGACAGAAAGACTCGAGTGTCTGTTTAAAATATCTTCATTCTTGTTAGTTTATTTACAATTCCACACATTATGTTTTAACACTGAACACTAGGGTTCAATCTGTTGATATCTGAAAGTAATATAATGAAAAAATTATAAGTAGGAACTAAGGCTAAAACACATGTAGGTAGTGACAGTTAGCCATATATAAAAAGTATTTTTTATAACTACTTAGTGTTTAGTTACCTTTGGAAGGGAATGACACAAGCAACTCCAACTTGGCAATTTGAAAATGAACTCATGAGTAAACTATGTACACTTCATGAGAGAAGAGTCATTTGTGGTCATACTCAACTGAGAACTGGGAAAACTGCAAGAACAACTGACCTGACAAGATGTGCCTACTGGTATAATACTGGCAGGAATGCTATGAGAGTAACCACATACTTTCTGATTGGATTTGTGACCTACAACTGCTCAACATGCAAAGAATAGGAGACTTTGGAGTCCTCATCCCTAAACTGGACATCTTTTTATACCTCCTCTCCTCAAGGCTCTGGAATTAGTGCAGAAAAGGTGGCTTTAGCTACCCAAGTGTTGGATTCAAAGGCAAGTGTGATCTTAACAAAGTATGATATTATTTTATCTCTGACAATGCCCTCCTGTCTTTGGACAATATGTTCTGCTGACCTACAGGGGCAGATTTTTAAGATATCCATCAGACAAAAAACAAAATAAAAAAAATAAAAAAAAATAAAAAAAAAAAACTTCCTTCACATTTGCTTTCTTACATTCTCCACATCTTAACTGTAGACATCAAATATAGTATTGTGTTAGTTTCTGAGAAACTAACTATCATATTTTCATTATGATCTCAGCTGTCAAAAATACTATTACCTTGTGAGGAAGTAAAGTGTGTAGCCCTAATGCAACATATCAAATGCTTCAATAGATGAATATGCAACATGGTCTAGGATCCCACAGTGGTGCGTAGAACTTTGCATAAGATATATTACATGCTGCTTGTAAAAAGTAAAATTTTCCCACCTCCATACCTGATTCTGTCCCCCGTTCCTTTATCCCTCTGAATTGGGAGAATGAATGGGAATATGGAGCCTCTAGGAGTGAGAGGTGGGGGTACCCTCTAGAAAGTTCCAGAGACCTGGGAGGTGAGAGACGCAAAGACTCAATGGGTGTGACCTTGGCCAAAATGCCCATCAGTGGGAGAGGATACCTAAAGATCCCACCTCCAGTAGATAGACAGGACCTCAAGTGGAGAGACAATGTTACCAACCTATAGTCAAAATTTCTGACCCACAATTGTTAGAGTCTAAAAGAACTGCAAGGACAAATATTAGAAAAGAGATTAAAGGAAAGGCTGTCCAGTGACAGGCTTAACTTGGGATTCATCTCATGGGAGTGGGGCACCAAGGCCTGACACTATTACTGATGCTATGATGTGCTTACAGATGGGAGCCTGGCATGGCTGTCCTCTGAGAGAACCTACCAGCAGCTGACTGAGACAGACACAGATACTTACAGCTAACCATTGGACTGAAGTCAGGGACTCTTGTGGTTGAATTAGGGAAAGGATTGAAGAAGCTGAAGGGGAGAGTGACCTCATAAAAAGACCAGTATTCTCAACTAACCCAGACCCTTGGGAGCTCCCAGAAACTGAGCCACCAACCAGGCAACATAAAGGTTAATCTGAGGACCCCTTCGCATGTGTAGCCTAGGACTGCCTGGTCTGGCTACAGTGAGAGAAGATCCACCTAATCCTCAAAAGACTTGAGGCTCCAGGGAAGAAGGATGACTGGATGGGTGGGAGAGCATCCTCTCAAAGGCAAGGGGGAGAAGAAATGGGTTGAGCAACTGTGGGAAGGCGGACCAGGATGGGGCAATGGCTAGACTGTAAATAAATAAAGTAATAAAAAAAACCAAAAAGCAAAATGTTTTCTAAATCTAATATTTGTCTCCACTTTTATTTTCTTTTTTGTAATTGGATATTTTCTTTATTTACATTTCAAATTTTTTCCTCTTTCCTCTTTCCCCCAGTCTCCCCTTCTGAAAACCATCTATCCCATCCACCCTCCTCTATGTGGATGCTTCCCTACCTACTCACCCACTCCCTTCTTCCTGCCTAGGCATTCCCCTACATTGGGGCATCAAGCACCCTTAGGCCCAAGGGCCTCACCTCCCACTGATATCTGACAAAGCCATCCTCTGCCACATTTGTGGCCAGAGCCATGAGTCCCTCCATGAGTACTCTTTGGTTGGTGATCCAGTCCCCAGGAGCTCTGGGGATCTGGCCAGTTGATAGTGTTGCTCCCTCCACGGGGATGCAACCCCCCTCAGTCTCTTCTCCAATTCTTCCAGCGGGAACCCTGAGCTCAATCCAATGGTTGGCTCCAAGCATCAGTTTCAGTATTTGTCAACCTCTCTGGAAACAGCCATATCAGGCTCCCATCAGCAAGCACTTCCTGGCATCCACAATAGCGTCCAGGTTTGGTGACTGTATATGGGATGGATCCCAGGTGGGGTACTCTAGAAGGATTAGCTATACCTCTTTGAATATATTGTGTCTGCTACAATAAAATCATTTAAACATAAATTTAAAAATCACTAGAATTTTCATTTCATTTTGGGACTTGCTATCCAGTACCAGCATCTAAATCACAGCTGTTTATGGAAAATAAGTGATTCCCCTGAGATAAGAGTTGACAATAACCTAACAACCCTTAATTACTTGAGTCAGTAGTTGATGTTGATTTATCTCACTGTCAAAAGTATATTCTTTCTGTGTGAACTTCTGCGTAACAACAAATAGAGCTGTTTCCTCTTTGTGCCTACACCTAGGAAGATCAAGAACAGGTAAGGAGAATGTCTCCATATGAAAAGCTTTTTTTAAACTCAAAGCAATTATTAAGGAACCCCCTTTGATTTATCTTTTTGGAACCGACAATGGCATCTCCATTCTATGCCCTCATCCTTTCAATCACTTTAAAAGCACTTTAGATCCTTTTATAGCTTCTGAAATGCATGATATCACTTTAGGCAAAATATTTAAAGAATGTTATTCTTAAAAAGCCATACTATTTTATAAAGAAAGATAGAATTTCTACTTTATGGAAATTGTTTAAGTATATACAATTTTTATGTAAAACATTATTTTTATGTGCAGATATTTACTTTTGAGAATTTCATACATGCATTTGTTTTGATCAAATCCACCTTCCATTCCCTCCCTTCCAATCCCTTCCCTTTCTCTCACAAGATCATGTGCTCTTTATTTAAACCTCCAAAATCAGCTTTACATTGAATGTATATGTATGGATACGGAACCATCTGTGGGAGCATGGGTAGCCTATCAGGGGTGGCATCTCTGCAGAGAACCACCTCTTCTCCCCTAACGGTCATCATTTGTCAATAGCTCATTAGCTAATGGCATGATGATTTCAAACCATGTTAAAAGATTTTTAACATCTTGTGCAGGTATTATACATGTAGTTATAGCTGTTGTGAGTTCATGAATATGACATGACAGATCTTTCCTCTCTGAGAAATACTGTTTCTCTGCTGAAGTCCCCTACCTTAGGCACTTATAATTTTTTTTTCCTTCTCCACCTCCTGAGCCTTGAGGGAAGATGTGAGATAAATGTACCATTTAGAGCTGAGCATGTCAAAGTTTCTTATTCTCTGTTCAGCAGTCATTGGCCTTAAATTTAATTTGAAAGTAGATGGTCATTCCTGTTGGTCAACTAGAAGCTGCCCACATTCTGGAACCAGATTCCTTGGTTCCAGGAATCCTAACTTCAATTACATCCGTTAACTTCAATTACTCAATGGCTTCACCATTACTAACAACCAATACCATACATTTCCACAGTCCTAGTATTTTCTCCATGTGAATACTCCATACCCACTATAAGCTCGTCATAGCCTGACCTGTCTCCATCTTTGCTCCAGAGGCAGCCATTTTAACATCCTCTCCTGATCACTCCCCAGTAAATCTCAAGTTTGTTGCATGTTGTGATTTTTGTAGTATGCCTTTGACTCCCAATTACTAAAATACTCTTTGATTACAAATCCTTTCCTGCCATTAATATGCCAGTGGGCATATTTTGCCAGGGTAGTTGTTACTATATCTCTTGAGGTTCCCAGATGGGTAAGACTTTTGATGATTTTTTTTTTCCAAGTACTTCTAGCAACATGTAAGTGAGCTTTGAAGCTTCTGGTCAGCACCAGCTTGATTTCTTTATGTCCTGAAACAAGTCTGTGTCTTCAGCCATAGCAATGGACTATCAAGTTTTGTAGAGCAACAAGAGCAATGTCAATAGCATATAACATATGGGGACAGCTATAGGATCTTATGGATCAACAACACAAAAAGAGGTAACTTATACGTTCCACTGTGCTTTTCATCTGCCACTCAAGGCTGTCTGAGAAAAGCACTGTTCTTACCCTGGTAACCCCATTTAAACTCCTTTCATATTTGCATGAGTTCTATAGAATGTCTACAGTACTATGGTTCAGATGTATTTAGTGTTCACCACCCCCACTCCATTTAACCTTTCCTATTATATTATTCCTCTTTTCTTCTTTATACTGTCTGTGTTCTATCCCTATTTGTTTCAAATCCCACTTCTACAGCCCCTTACTAATTTCCCGATTTCTATGGGTACTCTAACTTAAAACTATATATATATATGTGTGTGTGTGTGTGTGTGTGTGTGTGTGTGTGTGTGTGTGTATGGTTTAAAGTTACCATCAACACCTGAGAAGGAATGTGGATTGTTTGTCTTTCTGAGTCTGAATTACTTTGTTCAGAATGATTATTTCAAACTCTACCAACTTACTAGAAAATTTCATAATATCATTGTTCTTAACAGCTGAATAATATTTCATTGCATGTGTGCTACATTTTTTTTATCCATTTATCAGCAGATGCTTATCTGGGCTATTTCAATTTCCTGGTTATTTGGAATAGAACAACAATGAACATGGGTAAGCAAATATCTGTATAGTAAAAAGTTGACTATTTTGGGAATATGCCATGGAGTGGTATGGGTAGATCATGTGATGTGATGGTTTGAAAAGCTTTGATCCACATAGATTCCTATGTTTGAATCCTTGGTCAATAGGGACTCTTATTATTAGGAGGAGTGGCCTTGGAGTAGGTGTGGCCTTGTTGGAGGAAATGTATCATTATTGGGGTAGGCTTTGAGGTTTCTTACGTTCAAGCTCTGCCCAATGTAGGACAGTCTTCTTTTGATCCCTTGAGATCAAGACGTAAAACTCTCAGCTCCTCCAATAACATGTCTACCTACACGCTGCCATGTTTCTCACCATAATAATAATGGACTAAACCTCTGAAACTGTAAGCCACCCTCAATTAAATGTTCTACTTTGTAAGAGTTGCCTTGGTCATGGGATCTCTTCACAGCAATGGAAACCCTAAGACATAAGGTAAAAACTATTTCTAGCTTTTTGGTGAATCTCCTTACTGATCTCCATTGTGGCTGGACTAGTCTGTACCTGATCAACATCTAGTTGTCTTTTCTGTTGCTTGTCTGTTTATTTGTCTTAGCCATTCTTACCTGGGTAAGGTAAAATCTCAAAGAAGTTTTAATTTGTATTTCCTTGATGAATATTAAAACTTTTAAAAAAGGATTCCTTGGTCATTTTTGTTTCTTCTTTGATAACACATCATTTACTCTACGCCCCAATTCTTAATTGGGCTATTTTTTTCTTACTGTTTAATTTTTTAGGTTTTTTTCTGTTAGGTCTCAGGAAGTGCATATGTCCCAAAATGACAATCTTGGCCCAGCTCATGCGTGACTATAGAACAATTCTAGTATTTAGATAAAAACCAAAGTAACTCATGAAGTTGTGAATAGTTCCCTTCCACCAAAAGAACTCACTTTCCTTGCCTCTGGCAGAAGGAACATAATATCTCCATTGACATTAAATGGTGCCACAGCCCACATCTGCCCCCAGGCTCCCAAAAATTGTTATTCACAATTACCCAATACAAATTTCAAAGCTCCTACACTAGCATCCTGACCTTTCTAGCCTTCTAAACTCCCCTGCACTGTGCTAGCCAAGGCAGTACTTAATCCCCACTCTTTATGACACTGAGGTTTATCCGCTCCCCATATTATTCTCCCCTATTCTTTCTCTCATTATTCTGTGCTTTTTTCCCTTTTATTGCACATAATGCTGGCCATGAGGTGTGCTTCTTTTTTTTCTCTCTGCACTGGACTCTTCCAGATGCCTCTAGATGTTTGCTTTCTCTTAAACACAATAAAAACCTTATTCCTAATCATAGGGCAGCCATCTCAGCAGTTTCTTTCCAGAACTCCTGGGTCTACACCTTATGTATTCTAGATACCAGCAACCTGCCAGGTACATAGTTGATGTAGAAATATTTGCCATTTTGCAGCCAAACTTTTCACTAAGATTTTCGTATCTTTTGCTATTCAAAAGCATCATCATTTCATAGCAACCCATTTGTAAACTGTTGTCCAATGCCTATTGTGTTCTATTTAGGAAGTCCATTCCTGTGTCTATAAATTCAAACATACATTCTATGTTGTCCTCTATCAATCAGATTCAGGCCACAAAGTTTAATATTAAATTCCTTGATCTATATCTAATTGAGTTTTGTATAAATTAAAGAGAAAGTTCTAGTTTCAGTTTTTCTACATAACACTCCAGTTCGACCTTGCAAGTACCATTTGTTCAAGATACTGTCTCTGTCCAATGTCTGGTTTTGGTCTCTTCAAAAAATTCAGGTGACTGTAGGGCTCTCATTTACATTCCTTTGATCAACTTGTTTGTTTGCCACAGCACACGCTGTTTATGTCACCAAGACTCCTCTGTGACATGCTTGTCTTCAGGGATGGGGATACTTCCTGAGATGTCTTTACTGTTCAATATTGTTTTGGCTCTTCTGGGTATTTTATAGGTTTTGTATGAATTTTGAGATTACTTTTTACATTTCTGTGAAGAATTGAATTGAATCACAGAATCACTTCAGAAAGAAAAACAAAATACACTGAAATAAATCTAAGAACAGGAAAGTCTTGTACATTGAAAACTTTAGGAGCCTAAAAAGGAACAGAAGAAAGTCCTCTCATAATCATGAATTGGTAGAAGTCATGTTGGAAAAATGGCCATATTACCCAAAGTAACCTACAGATCCAGAGTATTATAAAAGAAAAGAGGGAAAGAGACTTATTCTGGAATTCATTTTGTTATAAAATATGTAAAGAAGACATAAGCTGACAAAATGATGGTAAAATAACATTGACTATCATGTTAACTCTCTACAAAATATAGCTCTGAAGAACTTTTTTGATTCTGTTAGTAGTGTTGTCTTTTAGAAAAAGAAAGGATGGAAGGAATATATTTGGTTCATGTGCAGTCAGGGGTGGGGTAAGGAAGTGCCTCTGCAGGCCCATACTGAGGCATCCCTTCTACCTCAGGGACCAGCCACAGGATGGTATAGTATAGAACAGAGTTTATTCAGGGCATGGAGAGGGAAGTTGAGGGGGTAATAGAGACAGAGAAAGGCAGTGGGGGGGGGGGGGGAGGGGGGGGGGGGTGGGCAAGAAGGGGGGGGGGGGGGGGGGGGGGGGAGTAGAGGAGTAGAGGTTGGCCATAAGCGTGTGGAGAGAAGCAGGGAGGCAAATGGGGAAAGAGAGGGGAGCGGGTAAGGGAGCAAGAGCGCAAGAAAGAGAAAGAGGGCAAGCAGCCCCTTTTATAGTGAGTCAGGCCTACTTGCCTATTGCCAGGTAACTGCAGTGTCAACAGGTAGTGTTGATAGTTACCAAGTTTTTGAGACAGGATTCTCACTCTGAAACCTGGACTGGCTCCAAGCTTATCTTCCCAAGGTATGCATCACCTTACATTTGGCTATTGGAAAGAAAATTAAATAACTGACCATATTAAGTTACAATTACTCTGTAAAGTGATTTTTAAAGTATTGGTATACGTTGGCTTGGACATGACATAGACTAGCAATTTAATTTTCACTATTATACTGTCTCAAGTGAATTTAACTTTGTGTGTATAAAGTTATTGTTTGAGTAAAAACAGCTATGAAAATGATTTAAAACATTACAATCATAGGTAATAAAACATCCTTTCCCCATCTATTTATGCATAAGCTTTACCTTCTCACAGATGCACACATAGACATGTTGGGCCTCAACTAACAACATATAATAAAAAGAAAATAAAATTAAGGAATCAAAAAGTTATTGGAAATATAAATAAATACCTGAAAACAGTTCTAGCATATAACTGTAACAGTACAGAGAGCTGGGCTTCATTGTGTTTTTAAGATCCCCTGTAAACAAAATAAGAGGGAGAGAAATATGGAGAAATACATATTTCTAAAAGCATTGCAGAATATCCATGTTCATTTGTATATTTCTAGCACTGAATTATTTAAGAAAGCACCTTAAATAGCGTTTTTGACAATTCCTAACCGATGATATAGAAAACAAAACCAAGAGGCTCAAAGAAACAGAAGGAACAACAAAAATCCGCAGGGCACCAACTTTTGTTAGATTACAGCAGAGCTCAATGAGCATGTTCAAATGAACGATGGAACATGGCCTTCTACATCACAGCATATCACCTTGAATGGACAAGAATAAGCATGCTAATGCTTGAAACGCTTGGATGAGTTACTAAGTAAAATTTTACCATACTCTGTTGGTTCTGATCATCCAGCTTTTCATGTTCATAATATTTTTGCAAGTGAATAATAACTATTCTTCTTCTTTATCCTTCCAGACACTTTACAAGACTCTCTCGCTTTACAGATCTCTTGCTTTGGAGATACATTGAAAGAAACTGCTGGGTCAGCATCCATGTATTGTTCTTGTTCTTCTTTGGTATTAGAAATGATTCCAAAGGCTAAAAAATCTCTTGTCTCTTTAGGTTAGAAGAGCTTTCACCACAAGCATTCAGATTCTGTCAGCAGTCCTTGGCATACTGCATGTCTCCTGTGAGCTAATAAAAATAGACTCTCTCACTTCTCTTCTTAAGTGACTCATTCAGCTTTGGAAAATAAAACCCAAGTCAAGGGAAGACTCTCAGAAATCGAGTAATTTCCTTTGTCAACCAGTGGTCCAGGTGAACTTGAGTTCTAATTGCCAGAAAGTTGACCACAAAGGCTGCTGATACATCAGTCATGTGGCTACACTTTTTTTTTTAATGTTGAAATGTCTAGGAAGCTCAATGCAATGTACCTCATGCACTCCAGGCTAAGGTAACTGTCTTAGTCAGGGTTTCTATTCCTGCACAAACATCATGACCAAGAAGCAAGTTGGGGAGGAAAGGGTTTATTCAGCTTACTTCCACATGGTTGTTTATCACCAGAGGAAATCAGGACTGGAACTCAAGCAGGTCAGGAAGAAGGAGCTGATGCAGAGGCCATGGAGAGATGTTCCTTGCTGGCTTACTTGCTTCTCCTGGCTTGCTCAGCCCGCTCTCTTATAGAACTCAAGACTTCCAGCCCAGAGATGGCACCACCCACAAGGGGCCCTACCCCTTTGATCACTAATTGAAAAAATGCCCCACAGCTGGGTCTCATGGAGGCATTTCCCCAACTGAAGCTCACTTCTCTGTGATAACTGCAGCCGGTGTCAAGTTGACACACAAAACTAGCCAGTACAATTGACCCCTTGTCAACTTGACACACAAACACATCACTATTAAGCCTCAACCCTTATGTTCTTATTCATCCCCAAGATCTAAAGTCCCACAGTCTTTAAATATTAAAAGTTCAATCAATTTAAAATGTCCAATATCTTTTAAACTTTAAAGTCTCTTAACTGTGGGCTCCACTAAAATACATTCTTCCTTCAAGAGGGAAAAATATCAGGGCACAGTCACAATCAAAAGCAAAACCAACTGGGATCCAACTCACGATCTTCTGGGCTCCTCCAAGGGCTTGAGTCACCTCTCCAGCTCTGCCCTTTGTAGCACACATCTTGTTTTCTGGGCTCCAGATGCCTATACTTCACTGCTGCTGTTGTTTTTGGTGGTCATTCATGGTACTGGCATCACCAAAACACTGTCATCCGCTGTAACTAGGCTTCACCAATAGCCTCTCATAGGCTCTCTTCATGGTGCCAGGCCTCAACTCCTTTGCATAACCCCTTCAGTGCTGGGCCATCAATTGCAACTGAGGCTGCACCTTCACCAATGGCCTTCTATGGCCTCTCACTGTGCTAAGCCTCAGCTGCTCTTCAAGATCCCTTCATGCTGTCAAAACCAGTACCAACTTGGTGACTCTTACACATTACCAAGTCCTGCTGCAGCACAAGGTACAACCTTGGCTATCTCTGGAA
>JADRCD010207913.1:28964-42081 GCA_019843815.1 Montemys delectorum | reverse complement strand
ACACACACACACACACACACACACACACACACACACACACTCACTGTCTTCAGACACACCAGAAGAGGACACCAGATCTCATTACAGATGATTGTGAGCTATTGCTGGGTAACTCAGTGGTAGAGCATGGAGTTAGTGTGTGAAAGACTCTAGGTTCCTCTGTGGCAGCACACAGGGGTGGGAAGATATATAATATACATATACATATGTGTGTGTGCATGCATGTGTGTATAAATGTGTGTGTGTACGAATGTGTGTGTGAGTGCAAGTTCATGTGTGAGTGTGTGCATGTGTGAACTCAGGACCTCTGGAAGAGCAGTCAGTGCTCTTAACTGCTGAGCCATCTCTCCAGCCTGGCTCAAGCTCTTCTTAACAATGTTTTTCCCTTACTTTTATTTGTGTGTGTATTTGTTCACGCCATGGCACTTGTGTGGAGGTCAGAGGAATCAGTTCTCTCCCTCCACCATGTAGATTCCAGGGTTCAAAGTTAGATAGACTGTCTTGGTGGCAGGCACCTTTACCTGCTGAGCCATATAACCAGCCCTCAAGTTTTCCTAATAATATGAAAGCATCATTCAAAGAAAGAGATGGTGGTGCAGGCCCCGTAATTCCCACATTCAGGAGAATGGCTGAAACAGGGGATTGGAGGTTTGAGGCTAGCTTGGGCTACATAGTGAGACCCTATGGCAAAAATAAACAAGCAAACAAAAATAACAAAAAAAAAAAAAAAGAAAAAAAAAAAAAAAAGAAAAGAACGTATCACTTGCAAATGCCACTCTGTGGCTGGGTTGTTTCTAACTATGCAAGAAGCCATCACGTGATTCACAGCTCCTCCTTCCATTTTCTTCTTATTTTCTTGTCCTTTCAATACCTGTTTTTAATACATATCATATTTTAATACATATGTATTTTAATACATATCTGTCTGTCTATTTGTCTCTATCTATCTATCTATCTATCTATCTATTTATCTGTCTGTCTGTCTGTCTGTCTCTCTTTTATCTACACACACACACACACACACACACACATACACACACACACACACACACACACACACACATCCCCACCCCTGTATGTTGCCACACAGGAACCTGTAGCCTTGCACACACTAACCCTTGCTCTACCACTGAGTTACCCATAGCCCAAGGGATGGTTTGTGTATTCTGAGTGACAGCATGGGAAGTGTCACACAGCATTTTTGCCACAGGGGATATGCTGTGACAATTGTGTTCAGGAAAGGCATCCTCACAATTGTTTAAAGTGTGAGCTGAACTGGCTACCCTTTTCACAGGACACCATTACCACTTAAAAGAAATACTGACAATTGGATTACAGCTATGAAGACTTGGGTGTCTGTCAGACGTTTACTCAAAAATGAGGACAGTCCATTGGCCGTATTTCCAGGCAAATCGATAGCACTTATTGCTAGTGATAAAATTCAAGCTTTCAAGTGAAAAAAAAAATAGAACTGGGGAAGTCTTGTGTTACTGTGTGAGTCTGACAAGGTCAGTAGCGGTATATAGGGAAGGTGACCTTTGTTTCAAAAGATAGTGTGTTCTTCAACATCATACGTGATGTGATAACATCGTACTTGGATAAAAGACACATTTGGGGGCTACAGGGATGGCTCAAGGCTTCAGAGTGCTTGCTGTTCATGAAGGTGAGCAGGTTCTCTTTTCCTGCTGCCTTTTCTGGGCAGCCCACCCAAAGTGGCAAGAGTCGTTGGTTTACCTGCTCACAGCATCCTTCCTTTCCGAATTCCTAGGAGTTTATTCTGAGTGATTCCTCAGTGCCTGGTGTTATAGTAATGCTGGCACATCTCTGCCTTCATTAAAGGGACTTTGTAGGAGGGGAACAGAGATGATGAGCGCCTGTCACTCGGGAGCAAGGGGACCAGACATTCAAGTAAACACTGAAGCAAATAATAAGAGCAAAGGTCTGAGGTGACAGTGCCTGGTGTCCACATGGCTGGAAGGGAAGGAGTGACTAGTGGGAATGGAAGAAACAAAAGAGACCAGATCATGGAGGCTATGCTGGGAGTCTGGCTTCTTCTCAGGTTCCTGTGAGAAGAGAGTATGGATAATTAACTGTGGGATAAGAGCAAGGCTATGAGGTGCATCCAGCACAGTGGGGCAGATCACAGTGACAGCAGGGATGGTGGTCAGACCCGTGGATGTATCTTTCAGAAGTTGGGAGCAGAAGAGAACCTCAGGAGTCACTCCTCAAACTACCCCCCCCCCCCCGTCTTTTCAGACAGGATCTCTCACTGGTTTAAGTTCATCACACAGGCTAAGTACTATGGCTGGCCAATGAGCTCCAGGGGATCCACCCATGCTCACCTCCCTGGCTCTGTGACTACAGAAAGAATCCTGGAATTGAACTCAGGTCTGCATGTTTGCCAGGCAAACATTTTATTGTCTGAGCTATCTCCCCAGTCCCAGGACTTTCTGATGAATTATAAAATCCTTCAGTAGGTTGTAAGAAAAAGAGAGATCAAAGGCACTACAATTAGTGCAAGAGGAAGATAAGGGAGGCAGACAGAATTCACATGTGGAAATTTTCATTTCCAGATGACCTTTACACAGCTCAATTAAAACAAATAAAAATAAGAAGGTTGGGCCCACCATCGGACAGACAAGTCTAGGGTCACAGAGAGCGCTTGAAACCTGGGTGTTTCAGACATAGAGAAATGTGATCAGATGGGATTGGCAACATTGGTGGCCAGAGAAGAGAAAGGAACAAGCTTGTCTGGGGTCAGGGCAGAGGGGAGCCAGGAGCCTTGAGGAGGTTAAAGATCAAGTGAAAAGGACCCAGAGAAGCGGGAGAAGGGTAGCCTGACAGGAGTAGCCAGAGAGAGGATCCAGAGAGAGTGGCCAGTGCATGGGACAAACATAGAGGATGCCCTCCCCTAACTCTGGATCTAGAGTCTCAAGAGCCTCTCCAACCTTGGAATACAAGTTCAGTGGAGAGACAGCCATTATCCCTGTTTGCTGCAAGGGTGAGAAAACCAGAAACAGGCATACAAACCTCTCTTTGAAGCAGGTTCGATATAGAGTGCTTGTTCTCAACCTGTGGGTCCTGACCCCCCTTGCTAAACCTCTATCTCTGGAAACATTTATATTACAATTCTTAATAGTAGCAAAGTTACAGTTATGGGGTAGCAATGAAAATAATTTTATGGCTGGAGGGGGGGTTACAACATGAGGAACTATATTAAAGGGTCACAGCATCAGGAGGGCTGAGAGCCACTGGTACAGAAGAAAGAGGACAAGGTTTTCCTAGGGGATGTGTCTGTGGGAAGAGAGGAGCAGCGATGAACTGCAGGGAGTGGAAGCTGGGGTTTGCACGCAGGCAGAGCAGCATGGCCACCTCCTGGAGATGGAGAGGCCACCTGTCCATCCTTGTGAGCAGGCCAGGGCACTGGGGTTGGTGGGAGGGTTTTATCCTAATAGTTTCAGGTTTCTCTGAGTCACAGAAAGGAGACTCCTTGTGTTTGAGGGTTGGTGGAGCTGTGAATGGGAGGGGAGGGCAGGAGAAGGTTACCCTGGAGGGAGAATGAGAAAGTGTGTTGGAGAGTTAGGTCTAATGGTATAGGCTCCTAATAGTGGCAGATGTGACTGAGCCACAATCACTTCAGTAGAGTTTGGGGCATTCCCACCCAGGCTTGGACCCAGGCAGCTGTATGGTAAGTGTCTGTCTGGCCAGTTGAAGGTTCAGGCCTGGATTTACATACTTAGGCAAAGCTGACCCTCTCAGTTCCATTGTGACTTGCATGTGTGCAGTGGACATCTAACAGCACAGCTACGTCACTTCTTTTTTCTCTTCAACCCAGTCCTCCAGGAAGGAGGGACTGTCCAGGGGACCCACTCTACAGCTCACTGTGTGAAGCTGGGCACATGGTAGGTGCTGTCCCCGTCCCTCAACCAGAGCCTCCTCTCAAGTCCTGGGCAGCCCTCAAGGACTCCTTACACCTGGAACCCCACAGCTGAATGTTCAGCTGAAAGCCCGAATGGCCCTTCAGTTTGGGGACAGCACATACTAACTTAGGGTGTTGTGAGCAGTCAGACCCATCCAGGAGTGTCCTGACTCTTACTTCTTAGCTCTAGCTCTGTTCTCCTGTTCTCTTACTCCCCCCAGGACACTCGGGATGAGATGTGCTAGCCTCAGGCACAAAGCCACTGTCTTTCTTAGGTTGGGGAAAGGTCAGCAAATACTAAAGGGAAAAGAAGCATACATTTTCTGCATGCTTCTGGTGTGGCCAGGTTTTGTCCTAGGAGTTCTAATACCCACGCCTTGCTCCTGCCACAGGGACAACATTTCTGATCTTTTCCCCTGGGTTATGGTTCTTCAGAACAAAAAATGCCTTCTGCAGACTCTCTTTCAGCTATCTATGTGCCCAGAACTAAAGCTATAGCAAATGGAATGTAGGCAGAATTGCTGTGTGTGACTTCTGACACGTGCCCTTAGAGAGACTAGTGTGCAGTTATTTGGTCCTTTTTCTATCTACAGTCTAGAAACTGAATGTAATGACATGGGATCTGGCTGCCATCTTGGTTTTTGTAGACAATACCACACCGTTGGGATAAGGGATGGATGAAACAAAGGCCCCGTATCACCTCTGCACATCTATCTCCAGACAGTTTTGTTGTTTTGTTTTTAATTTCTTTCTCTTATTTTATTTTTATTATTTTAAGTTAAATCATTTTATTTGAGAAAAGAGGACACCTGAGCCCTGGCATTCTCACGGGAGAGGATGCTGCAACTTCTAGATCCAATGGAACCTAGGTATGTGAATGGCACCACAAATTCATGCACACTAGGAGCTCTTCTTTTAAATATATATCACATATGTATATATAATATATTACACACACACACACATATATGTTCATTGGTGTCTTGTCTGCATGCTTATCTGTGAGTTGGTGTCAGAAGCTCTGGAACTGGACTTACAGACAGGTGTGAACTGTCATGTGGTTGCTGGGAATTGAATCTGGGTCCTCTTGAAGAGCAGCCACTCTCCAGCCCCTATTTCCAGATTTTTATCCAAGTAAGAAACACTTATTTGAATCACTGTTATTCTGTGGTTCTTTTAACATCGAACCTACTTCTCTTGTCCTGAGTCATCTTATTGTCATCCTTACAACATTTCTGCCAAGTGGATGTAACTTCATTTTAAGAGAGAGACTAGGAGGCTCAGAGAAGTTAAGCAAGTGATCTGAGGCAGATCAGCCACTATGAAGCTGAAGTGGGATCAAGGCCGGGTTACTCTCATCAGAGGACCCTGCTGTTTCTGTGAAGCCTGAGGCCACTAATCTGAGGCTGACAGGCAGGTGTGTGCGTGCCTGTGGGTCTGGGCCATGACATCACTTCCTCTTCTCAAGCATCCTTTACCCATGGTCCAGATGCCTCTGATGGGCAGGAGGCGTTGTTGGATTACAGCTGTTATAATCGGCTCACTGCTCTAGTTTTCCCAAGACTGTCCCCATTTCAACCTTAAAAGTCCTATATCCCTCATTCCTGGGCAAATCAGTTCTGCTGGATTTGAGCTCTGGCCCAGTGGAACCTGCCACTGTTCCTACAGACAGCCACTGCCTGGTGGTTTCTGCGTCTTTGCTTCCTGGCACCACTAGGAGCCTCTGGACTCTGGGCTGAGTTGACCGATTAGAAAGATAAAGCTTGTCATTGTCAGCAGGAAGCACCAGCCCAAATGATGTGCCCAGCACTCACCTTGGAAGTCAGAACCCATTTTAACCTTTCTTGTCTTCTGAGTTGCTGCACAGTACCCCTGCCCAAAGGGGTCTGCAGTGAGCAGGCCTCCATCTAGATTGCAGCCAGCCCAGGGGAACCAACACACGCCTCTGTGCCAGAAAGACTCCCATCAAAGCTCTTCCGTCTTCCTTCAGAGAGGTCCCAGCCAGAGGTGTTGGCCTCTGAGCTTGTTTCCTGGCTGCACAGGGTTAACAGTCCCTGCCCGGGTGGCAGGAGCAAGAGCTGGGACAGCATGGCACACAGCCAGGGCTGAGGACAGACTCTCCTGTCCAGTTGCTGCTGCACTTGCTGGAAAGGAATGTCTCACCAGGCAGCCTTTGTGGACACTAGAACCCAAGCCACGACACTCAAGAAAGGCACAAGCTGACAGAGTTGGGACACAAAGACAGTTTCCAAGTCACATCAGTTGCTGGGATGGGGGAAAGTGGGGATGCTGTAAAGTGCAGGTATGAGGTGGTCTCAACTAACGGGGAGTTAGTCTGGAGGAGGCAAGGCCGAGCCAACCCTGTAGACGACAATGCAGCTAGGAGGGCTAGGGACATGAGGACAGTTCTTGCAGCTTCTCCAAGCACAGGATTCTGTCCTCTACTAGCTTCAGGGATCTTCCTGTCCCTGAGGTCTCAGCGGGGGCTCTAAATGTTGGAGACCAGAGTACTCCATGCCTTCTGCTGAGCACCACAGGGTGCCCCCAGACCTGACCCACCAGCCCCTGCCTAATACCTATCCTGCTTTAACAGGGGTTTTTTTTTTGTTTGTTTGTTTGGTTGGTTTGGTTTGGTTTTTGAGAGGAAATTGTCTTTCTGCTCTGGCTTCTCTCCCACCTTTGTGCCAAATGAGGAAGTGTCCAGAATGCTACTAGAGTCTTATGTGTTACTCCATTGAGGGCCTCGAAGGACATGCTAAGGCTGATGACCGAGTGCAGATACGCCGGGGAGAGTCAGCCCACGCCAGAAGGGGCTCTCACTGACTGTGTGGATGAGATAGAGGAGCCTGCTCCCAGCGAAACAGGTGAACAGGCGAGGGTCTGTGGCTGGGAGGTGGAGGGCACAAAGAGAGAGGAAACTGCTAAGACTCCATCAAGTCTAGGGGGAAAAGTCACCATCTGACAGGTGAAATGATCCTGGGAAGGAGAACCTATCAATTAGTCAATTTTGAACATCAGCCACGTCCCAGACAGAGAGCCACCCCTAGCCATGTCCCTACTGTGTCAGGAAAGGAGGGTGTTTCCTTCCTTCCTTCCTTCCTTCCTTCCTTCCTTCCTTCCTTCCTTCCTCCCTCCCTCCCTCCCTCCCTCCGTCTGTTCATCTATCTGTCTGTCTATCTATCTATCTATCTATCTATCTATCTATCTATCTATCTATCTATCTACTTACCTATCTATCTATTTACTTTTGGATTTTCCAGACAGGGTTTCTCTGCATAGTCTTGGTTGTCCTAGAACTCTATGTATACTAGTCTGGCCTCAAACCCAGAGATCTGCCTCCTGAATGCTGAGTTAAAGGAGTGGCCATCCCCCCCCCTCCCCAGACAAGGAGGGTGACTTCTGCCCTCTCTACTGCACCCACCCCAGGCCACAGGTAGCAGCGAAGATGGTTACAGGGGGAGAGGAAGGATTGGTGGTCTCATCTTCAGGCACTGCCTACTCCGTCATCTCCTCGGCCCTTTGAGTGAAAGCTCTGAGGAAAGGTGCGGTAACTTCTGCTTGGCTCTGCAAGTTAAAGAGTCTACGCCCACTGTTTGACTAGGATACGAAGGTCAAGACACAAACTTGAGACAGGCTGGTAGAATGGAAGGGACATTCCGTGGAAGCTCAATGCTTGTTTCTTTCATCTTTAAGGCCCCACTTTCCAGGACTGTGCTGGGCACACAGTAGATGCTCAGTAAGTCATTCTACAGCCGTGCTGTTGGGTTGCCTGCCTGGGCAGTGTCTCTTCCCTAGTTAGACATTAACTGGAGCCCACACTCAGCTCTCCTCCAAGCTGTCGGCAGATCCTGCCCAAAGCAAGCACGCCCAGAGGCAGTCAGTGGCCCTGTCGTTTGAAGAGTAAGGACAGTGAGGGAAAGCACTACTTGCTTGGTGCTCTATAAAGGTGTCACTGAGTGTCATAAAAATCGATAGTCAGGAGATTAGATTAGCAGACCAAGCTTAGAGCTGGTGGTGAGGTGGAAGGTAACTGTCATACATGAAAGGTGGACAGAGAAGGATGTGATGGAGGAGTGAGGTGGCAGGGAGAGGCACTATAGAAAGGGCAAAGGGGAGAAATCTTTGTGAGCTGAGCAGAGAGAACAGGCACAGCCCAGCTCTGGGAGGTCCGGGCCCTCCCCACCCCCCCGCCCCCACCTCTGAGCTCTGAATCTCTGTGCTCTGGGTAAGAAGGCATTGTAAAGGACCATCTAGGACCCGCTACAGTCTGCAGGACCCAGCACATGAAGAAAATGCAGGGCTTCTTGTCAAAAAAAAAAAAAAAAAAAACAGAAACGGCAAAACTATTTGAAGACAGGGTCTTGCTATATAGTTGAGAGTCACCTGAAACTGCGTGTATAGCCTAGGCTGGCCTGGAATTCTCAATGCTGAGTGCTCAAACGCCTAATGAGATTATAAGAGTTTGCCGTTGTACTTGGCTTAATATTGAGGTCAGGCATGGTGGCAGATGCCTTTAATCCCAGTGCATAGGAAAGGAAGGAAGGCAAAGGCAAAGACAGATATTTGTGAGTTTGAGGCTGACCTGAAGCTAGCCTCGTTTACATAGCCAATTCCAGGACAATCAGAGCTATGCAGTGAGACCCTGTCTAAAACAACAGCAGCAGCAACAACAAAAACCCACAAACAAAAACTACTAAGAATTCAAAATGTGGGCTTGGAGGTGGCTTTGCTGGCAAAAAATGCTCCTTGTACAAGCTTGACAATCTTAGTTCCAGCTTCAAAATCCATGGTGGGCTAGGCAGTGGTGGCACATGCCTTTGATCCCAGCACTTGGGAGGCAGAGGCAGGCAGATTTCTGAGTTCTACAAAGAGAAACCCTGTCTCAGAAAAACCAAAAAAAAAAAAAAAATCCATGGCAGAAGGAGAAAACAAACTCCTAAAAGTGTCCTCTAACCTCTGCATGGTCCCTGGCATGCTCACACCCACCATGAACATACAAGTGCACATACGCACCCCAGTTCCCCACCCCACACAAATAATAAATTAAATAAATAATAAAAATTTAAAATATAAAGGATTCAAAATGGTGACGGCAGAGAATTGTGCCTGTATTATATAAAAGGCAGCAAGCTTTAGAAAGAAAACTCACCTAACTAAAGAGGCATTGTCAGAGAAACATTTTTTTAAGTTTGTGTGTCTAAAGCAACATTTGTAACAAGATGTTTCATTTTATTTGAAAGCCAGCCTTACTTAAGCATCCTGTATTTCTCTAGTCTTGCTTCCAGGCACCTCCTGCCTCCATCTTCTGGGCCTGGCAGGAAGGTTCTTGTCCAGGCTCCAGGAAAATCGTTTGCAAACTTTAGCCTGTATTCATACCACCTGGAGGGCTTAACACAAAGCCCAGTGGACCATACCTCCTAAAATTTCTGATTCATAGGTCTAAGGTGGGATCCATTTAGTGTCCTATCAGATTTGATCTTAACTGATCTTACTGTCTGCAAGCTTCAGGAACATGCAGTGGCTTAAAATGAACACCAGAGGGCAGAAGTGTCCACTTGGTCAGGTAGCATCCTTCCCAGTGTCTTGGGGCTGGTCCTCTACATCTGCTTAGTGTTTGCTGTGTATGGCCACGCCTAGGGTCCCGGGGAAAATAAAGGCATGGGTCAGACTCAGTTTCTGCCACTTGGGTCTCAGGTTATGGAAAGGAAGGCAGGTATGCTGGTACTGAGGTGAGAGAAGCCCAGGGAAGTGGGTGGGCACAGGAGGCCTTGGGCAGAGCCTGTATCTGTGAGAGGAGCAAGGATGAAGGGCATTCTAGAAACACCAGAGTGCTTGAGGTGGAAGAGAAAACCATGGAGGAGGCTGCTAAAGCTAGCAGGCATAGAGGAAATTTTGGTGCCGGGCTGGGAGTGGCTACCTCTCCAGAGTGGCTGGTAATTCCAAAAAGCTTCTCACTAGATGGTGAATTGGAAGGATCCCCTGGCAACAGTGTGGAGGGGGCTGGGGGGTAGTATGTATATTTTCTGGACAAAGGTCAAGAAGGAGTAACAAAGTAAAGCAAGGACGGCAGTGCCATCAACCTCTGCAACCGTGTATCCATCCCTGTGTCTGTGTATCCACGCATGCATGATCCATCACAGGCATACCATAGAATACCTTCTCTGAGTCCAGCTCTGGATTAGTGCCAGATGCTGGGTGGTACCGGTGCTGATGAAAGCTGACTTATCTACAGAGCTTAGCTCCCAACAAGGAAGACCACAATTCAGTAGCCAGCAGCACAGAGAGCCGACTTGTTACTGCCATGATCCCCGAGAGATGCACAGCAAGCCAAAGGCAGGGGCTGGGTTGAACTGGGGGCAGATTAGGAAGGGAAGTGGGAGGCACCTCCCAAGAGAGTTCCTGATCTGGGCATCCCAACTCAGCAAACACACAGATGACCCATTCAGCAGACCCTGGTGCCTGTCCTGCCACAGACCAGAGCCAACAATACAGCTATTGAAGGTTCCTACCACTGCCCCAAACCAGCTTTCTTGGCCCGATCTCCCTCAGCCACACAATCCTGGCCTTCACTGAGGAAAACTGACTAAGATTATACCTAGGTACCAGGGGTTAGGCATGCTCCTTATAAGTCTGGGCTGTGGAGTGGCCACAAACTCCTACGAGTATCCAGGGCTCTTACTCTAAGCTCCACACCAGGGTGATAGCCAGGAGCAGGGCGTTGGAAGAGGTCAACTTGGAATCTCCTCAGTTCCCTGATGCTCTGGATTCCTGGAGCACACCATAATTGTGTGCAGAGGTAGGATCGGCCTCGTGAATGGATTGGTGAAATCAACCTGAGCAGAGCTTCGATTTCTAGAAAGCTAGCCTTCTTGTTGGCCCTAGACCATGTCTCAGTTGTTCTGGTCTTGGCTCCTCTGCTCTTGCACTTTCCTGTGAGGGGATACTGGTCTCTTCCAGCAAGAGCTGACCATAGGAGTGGGGGGTTGGCTTCATTGTTGGTAAGAATAATGGCTTCCTGGGAAATGCCTGCGTCCTAGTCCTTGGAGCCAAGACATACATCTTGCTTTGTAGTGAGGAGACTTCACATGTGTAACTAAGTTAGGATTTTGAGAAGAGAGAGAGACCAACATAGTTTAGTACCTTTACAAGAGGAAGTCAGACCCAGTTAAGGAGATGATTGGAGAGATGCAGGTGTCCTAGGGAGGGGACCCTTTGCTGCTGGGATGTTTTTGTTGTTGTTTGTTTGTGTTTCAAGATAGGGTAGCCCGGGCTGTCCTGGAACTACTCTATAGACCAGGCTACCCTCCAACTCAGAGATCCACCTGCCTCTGCCTCCTGAGCGCTGGGATTAAAGGCATGTGCCACCACCACCACCTGGCTGTGAAGCTGGTTTTGAAGGTCGAGGCAGACAGAGGCTGAGAGAGTCACAGAACCATAGGGACCTTGGGGCTGGGAAGGACAATGTGGTTATCCTTATCAGTTTGACTAGATTTGGATTCACGTAGGAGATACATCTCTGAGTGAGTATCGTGGACAGAATAATCTCATGGGCGGGAAGCCTGGGCTTAGAAAAAGAGAGGAGAAAGTGAGCTGAGCAGCAATCCCCCCCATCTCTATTCATCTCTCTCTTCCTCCCTCCCTCCTTCCCTTCCTCTCTTCTTCCCTCCCCAGCTTTCTCCTTTCTGACTGCAAACATAGTGGAACTGGCTGCTCACACACCTGTAGCGATGACTTCACTACCATGGTAGACTGTATCCACTCAAATCACAACCAAAGGAAACCCTCCCCTCCTCCCCTCCTCCCCTCCTTCCTTAAGTTGTCTTTCCTGAGTTATTTTGTCATCACATTAAGAAAAATAACAGATAAACACAGATTCACCACACACACACACACACACACACACACACACACTGCTGTGCCATATTTAGTATTCTGACCTCTAGAACCATGAGAATAAATCTGTGTTGTTTGAAGCCACTTAAGTTTGAGACAAACAGTCATAGGAAAGGCATGTGACATCTCGCTATTGAATGGACAATGTAACTCCAGGTCTTTCTGTCTTCCTCCGCTTGCCTTTGCTCCTTCCTGGTGTTGTTATATCATGTTTATCTCTCAGTTCACTGCCAACACGGAGGCCCTGGAAGCAAAAGTCAGCTCTGCTCACTCTTCTCCAGGCCCTAGAACAGCGTCTGGTCCATAGGGCATCCTCAGAGCGCATTTGCTACATTGAAGAGAAGAGAGAAACAAAGAACGTGCAGGACTTGCTTGTACTCAGTGCTCAGGGATGGGAGGCTTTTTGGCTGGATGGAAGGATTCCTCCTGTCCCATACTCCGGGAGGGCAAAAGAGAATCTCTGAGCTTCTAGAAAGGAAGGAGAGAACAAGGGGAGGGGGAGAGGTGTGTCTTCCTGTGACGGACATGTAGCTGTCCATCTCAAATCAGTGGTTTGTTTTGTTTTCCTTTACTTTGTTCTTCAAAGCAATTGGGAGATGGACTTCTAAGAACTGTGGGTTTGGGCCGGGCTTGATGGTGCATGCCAGCACTCCAGAGGCAGAGGCAGGTGGGTCTCTGTGAGCTCAGGCTAGCCAGGTATATGAAGTGAGTTACCAGACAGTCAGAAATATATAGAGAAACCCAGTCTCAAAAACAAAACAAAGCCATAAACAACCACAACCAAAACCCCAAAAGCTCAAAAACCTGTTGCTTGCTGCCAAACCTGACAGCCTGAGTTCCATCCCTGTGACCTGCCTGGTAGGAGGAGAGAACTGCCTCTTGCAGGTCATCCTCTGACCTCCACACATGTGTCCTGGCATGCATGCATGAGTGAATACACACATACACAAGTGGAAGTGTATGTGTTTGAGTGTGTGTTTGTATGTGTATGTGTGATTGTGTGTATGTGTAAATGTGTGTGTTTGAGCGTGTGTATGTTTATGAATTTGTGTGTGCATGTGTGTGAGTGTGTGTGTGTTTATGAATGTGTGTATGTGTGAGTATGTGTGTGTTTATGAATGTGTGTGTGTTTATGAATGTGTGTGTGATCATGTGTATGTGATCATGTGTATGCTTGAGTGTGTGTATATGTGAGTGTGTGTTTATGAATGTGTGTGTATGTGTGTGAGTGTGTGTGTGTATGTGTGAGTGTTTATGAATGTGTGTGTGTTTATGAATGTGTGTGTGTTTATGAATGTGTGTGTG